>APFE031436556.1:4147-23732 GCA_000404065.3 Pinus taeda | reverse complement strand
TGCGGATATGTTGATTCCGATTTTGTAGGTGATTTGGATAAGAGAAGGTCAACTTCAGGGTACGTCTTTACTCTTGCAGGTGGAGCTATCAGCTGGATGTCAAAGCTACAGAACATTGTTGCTTTATCCCCTACTGAAGCAGAATACATTGCTGCTTCTCATGCTTGCAAAGAAGCGATTTGGTTGAAAGGTTTGTTTGGTGAATTTGGTAGGTTGCAGGATAGCATCAAGTTATTTTGCGACAGTCAAAGTGCAATACATTTGGCTAAGAATCTGGCGTATCATAGTAAATCAAAGGATATACCGATCAAGTACCATTTTGTAAGATAGGTTATCACTGAAAGGGGAGTCTCTCTTGAAAAGGTGCATACAAAGGAGAATTGTGCAGACATGTTCACGAAACCAGTTTTGTTAGAGAAGCTATGCTGGTGTTTGACTTCTCTTGGCTTGCAGAAAAGATAAAATAATAATAACAGGGCATCAAGCTAATTGTTGTCAAGGTGGAGATTGTTGAGATTTTCTGTTTTGCATAAGATAGGCAAAAATCTCAATAGATGACAACAATAGGAATCAGTTCCTAGATTAGCTCCAGTTTGTTGGGAGGGAGTTAATGCATCCTAAATTTGAGTTGAGAGGATTTATGAGGCAGCTAGATTCTCTTTGCTATATAACATGTATCCATACGGATTGTTTGGTATGAGGGTGAGAGTTTGTGAGGATTTAATTATGTAATCTCATGTTTGATTAATAAGATTGCCGATGCCTATGTTGTGTGGACGTAGCCCAGATTGGTTGGGTGAACCACGTTAAACCTCTGTCTTATGTGCTTGATTTAAGAGCTGTGTATATTTGTTTTAATTCTGCTGTGCATCTGATCTCCAACAAACTGGGCATAATCTCTAACATCATGTGCTTGCAAGGTGGTCACCATCTTAATAGCCCACACATCCTAATCTTTCCCAGTAAACAGTGGGAACTATGGCTGCAAATTTGAGAAAGCTATCTTTCTTAAAAAAACCTTAAAATTATCCTTTTATAAGATTTGCAAAACTCCTCAAAAAAATCTTTAAAAATAAAACCCTGGTTATCTTTTTTTTATATATATAAATAGAAATAAAATAAAAATTATATAAAAAAACTTAAAAAAAAATTTCTTATAATTTTTTTTTGTTTCAAAAAATGGTCACGTAAAGTGAGGTACGTTTAAAATGCCAAACCCACGCTTCAGTCTCTTTTTAAAAAATGAGCGTTGATTCCGAGTCCCCTGTTTTTTTCAATAAAAAAAACCCACGCGATTCCTCCTTTTCCCGTACGTGATAGGACTTGTGCGATCCCGGCACGAAATAAACTGCCCATTTAACAAAGTAATAGTTGGACAAATTTTAACCTAATTTAAAAAAAAAAAAAAAAATAGGCAGTTTTTTTTTGTATTTTCTCACTGCTTTGCGGGCACAGGCAGATCTGCAGCACCATCGATCTTGTAATCTTTTCTTAGCTCTCATATCAATTGGTTGGAAAAATAGATTTTTCCTTAGCTCTCATATCAATTTGTTAGAAAAATAGAAAAGCTAAACACGCAATTTACCCCGAACACATTTTGTATTTTAAATAGGCTGAGACAATGCCATTGGCCCAAATGAGTCAAAAGTATACAGCATAAAATGCTTATGTTAATAATATTTTGTCCTATCCAATATGAAAATCAAAGGTAAAACTCGATTCCAATGTGCATTTCTTTGTATTGACTCTCAATGAGCTGCAATTTTGAGAATGAATTGGTTGTAGCTATTATCGATTAAAAATTGAAGACTTTATAGAATGTCAGGAATTTAATTGTAGAAAGTAGGATGGCAAGTTTTATTTTCAAAAGGAGGTAATGGTCGCAGAAGGCAATATCGAAAGCAAGCGTGGGAGGTTTAAGCGATGAGGTACATGGATAAAACAAGCCATGTTATGTTAATTACTTTAAAGAAACTTTCCAACTGCTCTAAGAAACTTCACCACTTTTAAATGTAATAGTATGTGATTAAAAAATATATATAATTCCTCACCGTATTAAATTTGGAACATAGATCCATTATTTTCCATACGAATCTCAACTTAAAATTGTGACTTATCCTTTAATGTCTTTCTCATTTATTAATAACATTTGTCATAATTTCATGTTCTTTAGTTTCCTTCATGTCTTTATTTGCATGCTTCCTATATGGCCGAATGCGCTATAAGAATATCCCCATCTCTCAACTTGGAATATGAAATATCTTGAGTTATTTAATCAGCATGAAAATTATATATTTCAATTAAAAAAACATGGTCACAATAATAAATATTATAATAATAAAAATTTTAAAATGATAATATAATTCTTGAAATGATAATGTAATTTTTAAAATAATAATGCAAATATAATAAAATAAAATAATTTCTATATTATAATTTATTCATACTATTATCTGATTTTAAAAGTACATTAACTTTAAAATATGTTTTCTTTATTCATACTATTATGGAGGATTTTAAAAACATAAAAAAAAACTAAATTATGATGGTTAACTATTGTCTAACATCGCATTGTGACAAAGATTGTCTCAATATAAAAATTAATCATTATTTCAACAATGGTAAAATGTCATATTATGACAAATATTGTCTCAATATGATAATCATGGTCAACCATGGTCAATCAAGACCTTGGTCAACCATGTTTTATAAAATCAAACATTGTCATACATGGTTAACCATGGTCGAATGTCGCATTGTGACAAAGATTGTTTTGATATGAAAATCAAACACGGCTAAGCATGGCCAACCATGATCCAATGCCGCATTATGACAAGGATTGTCTGAATATGAAAATAAATCATTGTCAATCATGTTTATTTTAGTCTTTATAATATTTATCTTAGGGTTTATATACGTCGCATTTACAATATTAGTCCCTTGGATTTAATATTATTCACTTGGGTTCATAATCCCTTGGGGTTTTAGTATTAATACCTTGGGTTTATTATTCCGTTCGGTTTATAATATCAATCACTTGGGTTTATTATTCCTTTGGGTTTATAATATCAATCAAGGTCAACTATGGTTAATCATAGTCATCGATGGTCAACCATGATTGAATGTCGTATTGTGAAAATGATTGTCTCAATATGAAAACCAACAATGGTCAACCATGTTCCAATGTCGCATTGTGACAAGACTTTCTCGATATGAAAATCAGCCTTGGTCAGCCACTGTCAGCCATGGTCTATTTTTGCATTGTGACAAGGATTTTCTCAATATGGAAATCCATCATGGTCAACCATCTTTATTTTATGGTTTAGAACATTTATCTTAGTGCTTATATACCTTGGGTTTATAATTTTTATCCCTTGGGTTTATAATATCAATTCCCTTAGGTTTATAATTCCTATGGTTTTTAGTATTAATCCCTAGGTTTTATTATTCACTTGGCTTTATAATATCGATCATGGTCGACCATGTTTTTTAAATTCAATCATGGTCAACCATCGTCAACCATATTTTATAAAATCAATCGTGGTCAACCACGGTTAATCATGGTTAGCAATGCTCCTACATCACATTGTGACAAATATTATCTCAATATGAAAATCAATCATTGTCTCAACCATGGTCCAATACCGCATTATGACAAAGATTGTTTCAATATGATAATCATGGTCAACCATGGATGAATTCCGCATTGTGGCAAAGATTCTCTTGATATGAAAATTAAGCACAATTAAGCATGGTCAACCATGGTTCAACGTCACATTGTGACAACGATTGCCTCAATATGGAAATCAACCATAGTCAACCATGTTTATTTTAATGTTTATAATATTTATCTTAGGGTTTATATATGTTGTGTTTAAAATATTAATCCCCTCGGTTTAATATTATTCCCGTGGGTTCACAATCACTTGGGATTTTTGTATTAATACCTTGGGTTTATAATATCAATCCCTTAGGTTTATAATATCAATCATGGTAAACCATGGTCAATCATAGCAACCATGGTTAATCCCCTGTGTTAACTATTATTCCCTTGGGTTCACAATCCCTTGGGGTTTTTGTATTAATACCTTGGGTTCTATAATATCAATCCGTTGGGTTTATAATATCAATCATGGTAAACCATTGTCAATCTTAGCCAACCATGGTCAACCACGATCAATCCTAGCTAACCATGGTCAACCATGATTGAATGTCGCGTTGTGAAAAAGATTATCTCAATATGAAAATCAATCATGGTCAATTGTGGTCCAACGTCGCATTGTGACAAGATTGTCTCGAATATGAAAATCGATCTTGGTCAAACATGGTCCAACTTTGCATTGTGACAAGAATTGCATCATTATGGAAATCAACCATGGTTAACCATGATTATTTTATGGTTTATAATATTTATCTTAGGGTTTATATACCTTGGATTGATAATAGTTATCCCTTGGGTTTATTAATCTAAGGGTTCATATTCCTAGGGTTTAATATTATTCCCTTAGGTTTATAATCCATTGGTTTTTTAGTATTAATACCAAGGGTTTATCATTCCATTATGTTTATAAAATCGATCCTTAGGGTTTATTATTTCCTTGGGTTTATAATATCAATCGTGGCCAACCATGGTCAACCATGGTCCAGGGTTGTATTGTGACAAAGGTTGTCTCAATATGAAAATCAACCATGGTCGACCATTGTCCAACGTTGCATTGTTGCAAAGGTTGTCTCAATATGAAAACCAATCATGATCAACCATATTCCAACATTGCATTGTGATAAATATTGTGTCAATATGAAAATCATTTGTGGTCAACCATGCTTATTTTGGCGTTTATAATATTAATATTAAGGTTTATATACCTTGGGTTTATAATAGGATTTTCTCAATATGAAAATCAATCATGGTCAACCATGGCTCAATATTGCATTGTGACCGAGATTGCCTCAATATGAAAATCAACCATGATCAACCATGGTCCAACATTTATAATATTTATCTTAGGGTTTATATACCATGGATTTATAATATTTATCCCTTGGGTTTAACATTATTCCCTTGGTTTTATAATCCCTTGGGTTTTTAATATTAATCCCTTGTATTTATTATTCCCTTGGGTTTATAATATTTATCGTAGGGTTTATTTAACTTGGGCTTATAATATTAATACCTTGGGTTTAATATTATTCCCTTAGTTTTATAATATGTTTGGGTTTTAGAATTAATCCCTTTGGTTTATACTATCAATCCCTTGGGTTTATGAATCGAAATGTTCATACCCCTTGATTTTATCAATCCCTCGGTGCAACGTCACATTGTGACAACCATGGACATCCATGGTCAACCATGATCCAATGTCGCATTGTGAGAAATATTGTCTCAATATGAAAATCAACCATGGTTAACCATGTTTATTATGGGGTTTATGGTCAAATTGTGACAAATATTGTCTCAATATGAAAATCAACCATGGTCAACAATGACCAACCATTTTCCAACGTCGCATTGTGCCAAAGGTTGTCTCATTATGAAAATAAAGCATGGTCAATCATAGTCCAATGTTGCATTGTGACAAAGATTGTTTCACTATGAAAATTATTTGTGGTCAACCATGTTTATTTTTGCATTTATAATATTTATTTTAAGGTTTATATACCTTGGGTTTATAATAGGATTTTCTCAATATGAAAATCAATCAGGGTCAACCATGGTCAAACATAGTCCATGTCACATTGTGATAAAGACGGGCTCAATATGAAAATCGATCATGGTCAACCATAGTCAAACCATGGTCAAACATTGTCCAATCATGGTCAACCATTGTCCAACGTCACATTGTGCTAATGGTTGTCTGATTATCAAAATCAATCATGGTTAACCATAGTCTAATGTCACACTCTGACAAAGATTATGTTACTGTGAAAAATCATTCGTGGTCAACCATGTTTATTTTTTGGTTTATAATATTTATCTTAAGATTTATATGCCTTGGGTATATAATAGACTTTTATCAATATGAAAATCAATCATGGTTAACCATGGTACAATGTCACATTATGACAAAGACTGTTTCAATATGAAAATCAACCATGATCAACCATGGTCCAATGTCACATTGTGACAAAGATTGTCTCAACATTACAATCAATCATGGTCAACCATGGTCACATCATGACAAAGATTTCCTCTTGGTCCAACGTCACATTATGACAACCATGTTCTGACGCCAGATTCTGACAAAGATTGTCTCAATATGAAAATCAACCATGGTTAACCATTGTCCAATGTCGCATTGTGAGAAAGATTATGTCAATATGAAAATAATTTGTGGTTGACCATGGTCAACCATGTTTATTTTAGGGTTTATAATATTTATCTTAGGGTTTATATACCTTGGGTTTATAATAGGTTTTTCTCAATATGAAAATCAATAATGCTCAACCATGGTCCAATCATTAGGAGATTTTTGAGGTCTAAAATGGGCATTCTAAGAAAAATGTACAACCAAAATAAACCTTATAAGAAACAATAGGATTCAAGATGATGATGTCAACCATGGGGGATGATTCACCATTTTTAGAGTAAAAAAGTACAAAGGTTAAAAAATAATAAAATAATAAAATAACTTTTTCAATTCGTATTTTCAACTTATGTCCCTAAGTTTTTACTCAAATTTCGAGCAGGAGTACTTGTTGGATGCAAAATTTAATTCCTTATCCAAGGAGTACCCATGTTGCATACTTTCGATGGACCTTACTACACAAAAAATGAGATCCAATGAGCGTTTTCGCTTGAAATTTGAGTAAACCCATACAAAGATAAGTTGAAAATACGAGTTGAAAAAATAGTTGTCTTTTTACTCTCTAAAATTTTATGGTGTAATCTAATTTTATTTTATTATTTCCACTATTATTTTATAATTTCCTTAGGAGACCCATCTTAGTCCTCAAAAATCCCCTAATGGTCGCATTATGATAAAGATTATCTAAATATGAAAGTCAACCATGATCAATCATGGTATGATACCTTTATAATATTTATCTTAGGGTTTATAATATTTATCCCTTGGGTTTAATATTATTCCCTTGGGTTTATAATCCCTTAGGTTTTTAATATTAATCTCTTGGGTTTATAATATTTATCTTACGATTTATATACCCTGGGTTTATAATATTAATCCCCTGGGTTTAATATTATTCCCTTAGGTTTATAATACCTTGGGACTTCAGAATTAATCCCTTGGGTTTATCAATCGAAGTGTTCATATCCCATGGGTTTATCAATCCCTTGGTTCAACGTCACATTGTGACAACCATGGTCCAACGCTGCATTGTGAGAAAGATTGTCTGAATATGAAAATCAATCATGGTCACATTATAATGAATATTGTCTTTTGGTCCAATGTCGCATTGTGACAACCATGGTCATCCATGGTCAACCATGGTCCAACATCGTATTGTGACAACAATTGTCTCAATATGAGAATCAACCATGGTCAAACATGGCCAACCATAGGCCAACATTACATTATGCCAAAGGTTGCATCAATATGAAAATCAATCATGGTCAATCATAGTCCAACACTACATTGTGACAAAGATTGTGTCAATATGAAAATCATATGTGGTCAACCATGTTTATTTTGAGGTTTGTAATATTTATCTTAGGGTTTATATACATTGGTATATAATAGACTTTTCTCAATATAAAAATCAATCATGATCAACCAGGGTCAACCATGGTCCAATGTCACATTGTGATAAAGAATGTCTCAGTATGAAAATCAACCATGATAAACCATGGTCCAATGTCACATTGTGACAAAGATTGTCTCGACATTACAATCAATCATGGTCAACCATTACCAATAACCGTGGTCACATTGTGACAAAGATTATCTCTTAGTTCAGCGTCACATTGTGACAACCAAGGTCATCCATGGTCAAACATGGTCTAACATCGCATTGTGATAAAGATTGTCTCAACCATGGAAAACCATGGTCAACCATGGCCAACCATTATCCAATGTTGCATTATGACAAAGATTGTTTCAATATGAAAATCATTTGTGGTCAATCATGGTTAACCATGTTTATTTTAGGGTTTATAATATTGATCTTAGGGTTTATATACCTTGGGTTTATAATATTTACCACTCAGGTTTAAGATTATTCTCTTGGGTTTATAATAGCTTAGGGTTTTAGAATTAATCCCTTGGGTTTATATTATCAATCTCTTAGGTTTATCAATCGAAACGTTCATATCCCTTGGTTCAATGTCACATTGTGACAACTATGGCCATCCATGGTCAACCATGGCCCAATGCCACATTGTAAGAAATATTTTCTCAATATGAAAATCAATCATGGTTAACCATGTTTATGATAAGGTTTATAATATTTGTTATTTTTTATTAACATTCTTAGTAACAATATTATTGTTAGTATTATTATTTTTAAATAATAGTGCTAACAATAATATTGTTAGATCTAAGACTTTTGTGATCCATAATATTATTCAATTTTATTTAATTATTTAAGAATTATTTAATATTTTAAAATATTTAATTTAGCTGTTAATTAATTAATATTTTATATTAGTAAATAATTAATATATTTATAATTAATAATTAATAACTAATATACTAATTATTAATATTAGGTTTATTGTTATTATTTTAATTATTAAATTATTATTATTAATAATTATTAACTATTTTATTAATATAATAATAATTATATTTTTATTGTAAATTTTTTAATATTTTAATATTATTATATATTATCAATGGTATGTGTGGTAGATACAAATGAAGCCTTTGGCATATATCAACCACATTTAATTAATTAAATGTTGTTGTGCTAGTTTAGTTAAGTAAAGATGTGTTAAAGATTTTTACATAATATTATTATCCATTAAATAAAGAAGGATGTGTGATTAATAAATAGATTTACAAGCTTGTGAGCAAGATTTTAAGTAAAAGAACATGTTGTTGAGAAAATAAATGGGTAGAGAGTCACAAGTTTGACAAGTATGGAGGTACTAAGAAGAATGGAACACAATGTTTTTCCTCAACAATTATGCTCAATGTGATGGGGAAGTTATGTGCTTAATTTTTCATTTCATAGTTTTATGTGCTTAAATCAAAGAAAATGATTGAAACTAAGTGATTAACAAGCATGCGTCAATTACATTGTGTAACATCCTCGAGTAAACCTCATGTAAAAATACATGCAAATAGAAAGAATTTATGGAATTTACTAGCATATGATATTCCAAATCACTTATTCCATATTCTTTAAGTGACCATTAAATGAATCATCATCATTACACGAAGTAACTTTAGAAACGGAATGACAAGTCACATGATGTAACAACTATTGTTGCAACATATTAACATAACGCTCCATGTTGCAACCTTACATCATTATCATTGTCTATTTAATTATTCTAATTAATCACATATTTGATGATGTAAGTATTGACATCATGCAAGGAAGCAATTTCATTAGACTAGAACAATAGACAAACACATCAATGGACATCGATATACCCTGGAAACCCCAAAGGGAAAATCCAGCAAACATTTATTTTTATTAAATGTTTCATGAGGGTGTTCACCCCTTGTTCAATCATTGTAAGGGAGTCTATCCCTTGACCATTGTTAAAATCTTACAAATAAAAATCATGTTAAATTTAAACGCAACTAGCTAGAATCTATTACATTAATCATGATATCATTTACCCTACATTTCCTTAAACATTGTGTCTTTGTGCCTTGGTTGTTCCCTACAATAGATCATCCTGCATTGGAAAACCCTCAATCACATGGACAATTAGTTCATTTCCTACCATAATGTTAATCATAATCCATCCTTCGCATAATTCATAATCCTTTCTTGTAATTACCACCGTTAGCAAACTCTGACATCATGTGTACAAAATATTTATCAAACCGACATAATAAATATTTTCTAGCTATGCTTCAAACACATTTTCATGTGCATAAATAAAATACAAAGTATTAATATAGGTCTCTTTTAATGAAACCGCACATGCATTAATTGAAAGCACATAACTACTAAAAGATGTTGATTTATCTTTACATGTGTATGGTCACGACATATGTTTATTCATTAAAATCTCACATGCATATGGTAAAATACATAAACATTATCAAGACATGCTCATTTATCCACTCTTCACATGCATTATAAGTAAAGGAGTAGATACAATTTGCCTTTTCCCACCAGAGTACGATAATATTAAAAGATTCACCATGATAATATTTAAAAGAATTATCATGGTATCACTATTTCTTTGCACAAGAAGAGGGAAATATTTCCAAAACTAAAAACCACATTAACTATTATTTTATTTGCATAAAACACATTCTTTTCCAAAAGAACAACCACCGCAACTATCTGAATTTAAAGGAAACTTGCACATTAACTATGATCTTTGTGCATATAAATTCATATTATTTTTCCAAAAGAAAATAGCTAATATCTTGATGCATATAAAGACATATTATTTCTCAAGAAGTCTAACACTATAACCATTACTTATGTCATACCAATACATAATATTTTCCAAAAGAAAGTAACATAATAACTATTATTTTTTCATGCCAAAACATAATCTTTTCCTAAAGAAACTAATGTAATAGCTATTATACTTGCATGCAAAAAAAATAATCTTTTCGAAAATAAAGTTAACACAATAGTTATTATTCTTTTTGTACATGAAAATACATATTTATCTTTCAAGAAATATGTTATAAGAGACATTTTTTTCATGCATGAAAATATATAGTCTTGTTCTAAAAAGAGGCTAACATAATATCTATTATTTGTGTGTATATAAAGCACAATTTTTTTCAAGAAAATTGATAAAATAACTATTATCTAGGTGCATATAAGTAGATGTTCTTTCTCAAGGGTCTAATACATAGGGACCTTGTGAATATTTCCAAGGAAATTAATAAGATAATCTAGGTTTCCTCACATAATTTCGTACAATATTTTCTAATAAAATAACATAGTTTCTATATTTTATGTGCAAATTTCAAATCCATTATTTTTGAGGAATTCTAATAGGTCCTTATCTTTTATGTGCAAATTTCACATGCATTCTTTTATGTGCAGAATTAACATAGCTTATCTTCCATTCAATTACTTGAATTTGTTGTGTGGCCTCTTCTATAGTGACTCCTTGTCATATTTTCTCTCAATAAAAATTCAGTGGGATCATTAGAAATGCTTTGATCCAATGTATTTCTCTTCTTGTCCTATTCGAGAGCCCAACAACATCGCTTTGACATGTTACTTGCATGCATGACATAATGGTCATGACTTAATTGCCTGTCTGCATAGGTATTCTCTCTCTCTCTCTCCTCTCTCTCTCTCTTCTCTCTCTCTCTTCTTCTCTATATATCTATATATATATATATTATATATATATATATATAATATATATATATATATATATTATATATATATATATATATAGTGGATGTGGTTCAGGAACACTTGGTCAATGGGTTGGTGCTACGTCCACAAAAAAATCTAGGTTGATTGACCCCAAAGGGAATCTAGCCCTGCGGCCCACTAGCTAGGCCTAACCCCAAGGGCTTTGGCAAGAATGGACCCTATGACCTCCTGATGGCAAGCACGATTTTGACCAACTAGCTAACCCTTGCGGCTTGTACAACACCAACACACAGAATATATATATATATATATATTATATATATATATTATAGATATATATATATATATATTATATAGATATATATATATATATATATATTATATATATATATATATATATATATATAATATATATATATATATATATATATAATATATATATATATAGCATCTCGGAAGTGTCCATTCATTTTGTTTATGGCTAGTGCCAATTTAATATCTTCCTCAAAAGAGTGGGCAACATGTGAGCATGCAAAAACTGGTCAACTATAGGTCTATTGTTTGTTCAACACCTCAGACCTATGTACAACAAGTATACTTCAAAATCTGCTAGTCATATATAGATGCATTCATTGAATATATGTTGAGCATCAGGGTGGTAGACCACAGATCTATAGTGCGTAGGAGGCACAGACAGTGGGGAATGTTGAACAAAGCATTCCACGGATCTATGCAACATTGGAGAACAAACATGTAGATCACTAGGCATCTATTATCCAAATGGATGGTAAGCTTTGTGATCAAGTCGTTTCTATTTTGATTGACCCTACATCTAATTATAGTTTTGTTAATCCTGACCTAGTGGATAACTGTGGTCTGAATAAAGAAGTGCAAGCAAAATCTTGATTAGTGCAATTGGCTACAAGTACAAATAAGAGTGTTCATCACTGGCTAAGAGCTTGTGCATTTGAGTTGAATGGAATGCCTACATCAACACATTTGAATGTATTGTAATTGGGATCATACAATATGTTTTTGGGCATGGACTAGTTGTATCTTCATATGACCAAGGTGGATTTTTATGACAAGGCTATTCATTCCCTGGATGACAATGGGGACCAAAGAGTCTTGTAGGGTAAGAAAAAGGAAACATTAGTTAGAATGGTGATAGCTATGCAAGTGAAGCACAATTGCAAGAAAGGGTGTGTGTTATTCACAGTGCATATTTCTAGTGACAAAGGTAAGGAAGTTGAGGATGCAGATGTCTTAAGCAAGTACCCACATTTACAACAATTTTAGGATGTGTTTCTAGCAGATATTTCATAGTTTCCGCCTCACAGAGAAATGGAATTTTCTATTGAGTTGGTACTAGAGGCAATGCCAACATCAAAGGCACCTTACAAGATGAGCACACCAGAGTTGGTGGAGTTGAAGTTGCAGTTGAAGGAGATGCTTCACAAGGGATACATTACACCAAGTGTATCTATCACCTTGGGTGAACCAATTTTTTTGTGAAGAAGAAGGATGGTACTCTTAGGATATGCATTGATTACAGGCAGTTGAAAAAAGTGACTATAAAGAATATGTATTTGTTACTAAGGATTGATGACTTGTTTGATCAGTTCAAGGGATCAACAATGTTCTTGAAGACTGATCTGAGATCAAAATATCAACAGGTATGCATCAAAGGACAGGACATCTACAAGACTTCTTTCTGGACTAGGTATGGGCATTATGAGTTTAATGTAGTTCCATTTGGTTTGACTAATGCTCCAAATACTTTTATGTGCTTGTGAATTGTGTGTTGCATCCTTATCTGGACAAGATTTTTATTGTATCCATTGATGATATATTGGTATATTCTAAGAATTAGGAAGAACATGCTGAACATTTAGTAGAGTATTGGGATTGATAAGAGAGCATAAGTTGTGTGCTAAGCCCAGTAAATGCAGTTTATTTTAGACAAAGGTACATTACTTGGGACATGTGGTTTCCAAGGAAAGCACAACTATCAATCCATAAAATATAAGGGCTATCATGGAGTGGGCAACTCCTAGGAATGTGAATGAGGTAAGATCATTCATGGGGATAGAAGTTTATTACAGGAGGTTCATCAGGAACTTCTCACATATTTCTTATATTATTACATCATTGCAAAGGAAAGGTAAGAAGTTTGAATGGACAAAGGATTGCACAACCCATTTTTGAGCAGTTGAAGTAGTTGTTGACAAATGCTCCAGTCTTAAAAATTGTAGACCTAAACAAATATTTTGTGGTATGTAGAGATGCTTGCAAAAGAGGGCTTGGTGGAGTCTTTATGAAGGAAGGATAGGTATTATGCCATGAATAAAGGAAATTGAATGAGCATGAGTAGAATTATCCAACACACGATCTTGATTTGGCAATGATCATCCATGCTTTGAAGATGTGGAGGCACTATATTTTTCGCAAATGTTTCATCTTGATGAGTGATCATAGTGGATTGCGGTACTTATTTAACCAATCGAATTTGAATGCCAGACAAGCTAGATGGTTCACCACAATCAATGAGTTTGACTTATAAATCAGGTACATTAAAGGTAAAGAGAGCAAGGTTACATGTTCTCTTAGCAGGAGGATACAAGTAAATCATATAGTATCCATGAGTTCTTATGGGGCAGATTTATAGGGTCGGACCTTGTAGGTAGGACAACAAGATGACAAGTATATGAAGCTTATGCATAGGTTACAGTAGGGTACATGTGTTTAGGATGTGGACTATCGTCTTACAACATATGGTTTGGTCAGATTTAGGGACAAGATATATGTGCCAGACAATAGTGAGCTCAAGAAGCTTATCTTGAGGGAATTTCATGCTAAGCCATATTCAGGTCATCTGGGATATCAAAAGACATTGATAGCAGTGAAGAAGTTCTATTATTGCCTGAAATTGACGAGGGGCGTGGCAGAGTTTGTGGCTAGATTTTTGGATTGTCAGCATGTGAAAGTAGAGTGTAAGCATTCAGGTGGTCGATTACAGCCGATTTCAATTCTAGAGTGGAAATGGGAGGTCATTTCCATGGATTTCATTATAGGTTTTCCAAGGACATCTAGACAAAATGATTCTATAATGGTTGTGGTTGATAGGTTGCCATAAGTAGTGCACTTCATTCCAGTGAAGTCTACATATTCATCTAATGATGTAGCATAGGTTTTCATTAGACATGTAGTGAGGTTGCATGGTGTACATAAGAAAATTGTGTCAAACAGGGATGCCAAGTTCACTTCTAGATTCTAGAAAGAGTTAGTTGCAAGTTTGGGTATGGAGTTGGACTTTAGTACAACTTATCATTTGCAGACAGATGGATAGATAGAGAGGGTCAACAAGATATTGGAGGATATGTTGAGGATGAATGTGATGCATTAGCAGTGGAGGTGGAAAGACTATCTTCCACTGGTTGATATTTCTTACAACAATGGTTACAAAGAATCAAACAAGAATCTTTCCGGGTGAGTCTATTTGAAGAATTGTATGGACGGAGTTGTAATACTCCCATCAGTTGGAGTAATGATTAAACATGGTGTTGATTGGAATGGACATGTTGGTAGAGATGGAACATTAAATGTGGGTAATAAAAAGAACTGGAAGGCAACACATAGACATAAAAGTTATACAGATCAAAACATGGTGTTTAAGGAGTTTTAGGTTGGGAAATAGGTGTACTTTCGCATCAATCCCAAGAAGAGATCCTTGAGGATTGGATCATCTGCCAAGTTGGCTCCTCAGTTTTGTGGACCTGTCAATATTATTGAGAGGATTGTACCTGTATTCTATCGACTTGCACTGCCTCCGACGGTGAAAGTCCATGATGTATTTCATGTGCCGTTTCTCAAGAAGTGTGTTAAAGATGATGATCATGTGATTGACTGGTCTGTATTGCAAGTGAAACTAGAAGGATAATTTCAGTCATAACCTCAATGCATTTTGCAGAGAAAGATGCTCATGCTTCGAAAACAAGGAATCAAGCAAGCTAAAGTGTAGTGGAAGCACTTTGGGCCTGATGAAGCTACATGGGAGATGGTGGATCAGATATCAGTTATGTGTCCTTCTCTATTCACTAGTTGATAGAATGTTTTGGCATATTTTTTGGTGTGATTTTTTGGTATATGTATATATGTATATGGTTGTATATATCACAATGAGTTGTGTTATAAATCTCCAATAAATGGTATGGGTGTCATGTCGTTATGATTTTCATGTGGCTATGTTTCTCATGTTGTTTTTCTTCTCAACAAGATGATCATTGTAAATACTGCAACGGGCTAAGTTATACAGTTCCACAGGAAGTATATTTTTCTTTTTGGCAGTCTTGCTAGTTGTAGGTGTCATTGGACACCGATGATGGTGTTCCCCCAAGGGGGAGGATTCTGTAACAACCCTAGTAAAAAATCCATGTAATAAAGTTAACAAGGGAAAAAGAATAACCATGGTCATGGGACATGTATTCCAAGTTGAATGTTGGGAAAAGACATAGTGATGGGGATCACTTGTGATTAATTAATGGCTATGGAATTTGGCAAAGGAAATGGAAAAGGCTTTGGAAAGGAAATGTGGCATTCAATGGCATTTTATTTATGAAAATAATGGAAAATAGGAGAAAAGGGAGGTGAAAGGTAAAAGGTTGCATTTGAGGAGGAAATTGAAGGAAAATAATGGAAAATTAAAGAAATTAGAGGTCTCACTAATAAAAATTCTTTTGAGGATTAGTTGAAAGACTTTTGCCAGTTCAGTTTTGGAGCTCTCTATTCTACTCTCTCTTTCATAGTCTTGGACACTTAGATTTTTCTTGGATCACTCTTGGAGGAGTGTGGCATACTTGGGAATTGGAGAAAGAAGGCAAAGGAAGAGTAGGAAAGCATAATAGGACATCGAGATCAACAACTACAACATGTTTTGCTTGTAGGTACTGAGTTGCATGTATGCTTTCCTTGTTATTTTTTGCATGCATGACACATGCATGTGGTTTCTTGGTTATGACATGTCATTAGCATGATGGATTTCTTAGATTGACGATGTATTTTCTTAGCCTTTACCTTTCTTAGATAGCCATGGTGTTGTGGGTGTCTTTCCTTTTGTTTTCTAGTTGGTTCTCGCCTTTCCCTTTCCTGGATAGCCATGGTGTTTTAGGTGTCTTTCCTTCTTTTTTTTTCTAGTTGGTTCTCATGTTCCTTATGGTTGTGTGTTGAGTTACTAGTTCCTAGAAGCCTTGGTTGGAAAAACGCTTTAGAAGCCTTGTAACAACTTGGGTTGAGTTACCATTCTTAGAAGCCTTGGTTGGAAAAAATCTCTAGAAGCCCTTGGTGGTTTGAGTTACTAGTCCTTAAAACCCTGGTTGGAAAAATTATCTAGAATCCTGACAACAATTGCAGATTGAGTTACTAGTCCTGGAAGCTCTTGTTGGAACAAACACTCTAGAGCCCTAGATATCTTGGGTAGATACCAATATGGTGATGGTTAGTGATGTTCGACCATGAGGTGGAATCACTAGTTCAGGGTTGAGGTGGTTTGGCCTTTGGAAGACTTGGTTTGGTTTTGTTTGATTTGTTTGATGAGATCCCACATTCATGCTTGGAATATTGCACAAGAGTGATTGGTCGAAAGAAAGATATGGTTCAACCAATCTATGGTCGGGTGGTACGTGCAAGTCCCAGACCTAGTTTCAATTTGCATATGTTAATAAGAGCTTCTTCCCTCTTGTATTTTATGGGTAAATATACTTGTTTGTATTTGGTTTTTATGGATGTTATACCTTTGTTATTTTTGTTGAATACATGCTAGTTATCAGGATGTTTTATGGTAGTCTTGATGTATGGCTCTCATCATGTTTTGATTAGAAAATGAATGAGCAATGATTATATGACCTAATAGATGATAATGCATCTATAGTGATCAGGATTCACAGTTTCCTTATGAATTTCAGATAAGTATGAGAACCCTATGCTCAAATATGTTTTTATGACCCGTAGATTACATATTTGTGATAATTTTGACGAAATTCCTGGCATGGTTAGTAGGGGTCCAGTTAAGTCATTGATCAGGTATTTTCATTAGTAATATTGTTTCAATGTTATTTATCATTTCTTAAACTTTCATGAAGTTCTAGGCAATGTCCTAAGTCCTGACCCTGAAAAAGTGGCACAAAATCTAGGTGCGTTGGTTCAAAACTAGTTGAAAACTTCCAAAGTCACTAGTATTTGTTGTTTTGGAGTGATTGAAAGACCTCAATCGCATTCATGGATTGTCATGGGAGAGGTTGGCATTATGATGCATGTGTTGTACTTGATGGCAACCCTCTCATAGAAGATCATCTCACTTACATATAACTAGATGAATCTACAAAAGAGATATCAGATGTGACTGAATGCATGGGATGCAGGACAACTCAAATGCATCAGATGATAGTTCTAAGTGTGACAAGATTAGCTTTGCCATCAAGTCCAAAGGGGGAGATTGTTGGCATTATGATACAAGTGTTGTCCTTGATGGCAAGATGACAGATTATAGTGCAGCAGATCAGTAGCAAAGAATTGATGATCAGATTACAAAGAATGAAGAAAGCTGAGTATACACACAGGTTCACTATTTACCAAGTCGCGTACAGAGGCAGGTTATACGCAGGTTCACTATGTACCAAGTCGCGTATATATGCAGGTTCGCTATATACCAAGTAGGGTATACACGCAGGTTATACTCGCAAGTTATCTATATACAAAAATGCGTATACACGCGGGATTGTTGATCAGAAGTCGCGTATGCGTATGCATGCACTTACATGCACGGAAAAGCGCGTACATGTGGGAAAACTTACTTTTGGTCCGTGGCGGTTAGTCCTTGGAATTTGAACCTATGGTTTTTGGACCATGGCATCTCGACAGAGGTGTTGATCCCTAGTATTGAGTTGATGGTATTGGTTTGTTATGGTTTTGGACCATGGTATTGAGTAAGGCCCAAGACTATAAAAGGAGAAGAAGATCATTAGGAAAATGATTTGAGAAATTCTTGAATATCTAATGAAGGATGAGATCCAGTATGCAGGTTATGGGTTGCTTGATCTAAGCTAAGGAGGGATCTCACAAGTTGATGGAGAAAAAGATCTAAGGATAGATCGGGATCAAATGGTTTGAAATGAACTATCTCTATATGATTGATTGTGTTTATTCTTGATCTGTATACTGACGCATGTAATGATCTGAACTGGGTATAACTTAAGTTTGAAATCGCTGCAAGTCATGTTTGAATATTTATAGATCTATACGCGGGTTGGCTTTGGTAAAAGCACGTATGTACGCGGGTTTAGTTTGTCCAAGTAGCGTATGCACTTTAATGCATGATTTTGATTATACAGTTGGTTCCTGAACAGTTTTGCAGAGTTCAGGGTTCTGCTATGTGTTCTGGTGACAGCGTTTTGTTGACAGGGTTCAGTGATTCAGTATTGGGTGAAACGTGGCCTTTAGATTTAGAGTTGTGCTTCTGTGTATCCAGTCTAAAAATTGATGAAACGTGTTACCTGGAGGAGAGAATATTGTAGGTCAGCACCTACGTACTAGTATCTTAGCTAGTACAAGAACTATGGGGGTTGTATCTCCCTTCCAGGAGAAGCTGGAGAACGAGAGAGGGTTGTAGCTCTCGGCAGGTTGCAGCCTGCGTACTGGTAAAGGACTGCACCAGTACATTGTAAAAGAAGTTTCTTATTAATGGAAGATAGAAACAAATTGCAGCAAGTGGTTTTCACCCACATTGGGTTTCCACCTTATATCATGGTGTTCATGTGTGCTTCTTGTGTGTGATGATCTGTTCTGTTTATTGCTTATGTTTATTGTTCATATGGTCAATGAAGTTCTGATGCATTATCTAAAGATCAACATGTAATGGAGTATCTGACTTATAAATAATCTGGATATACGCTAGTTTCTTTAGACACAGTCGCGTATACACGCGGATATCATTAACTGAAGTAGCGTATATGAATCTGAGTAAGAAAATGAAAACGTTTTACTGATATGATAATATTGATTCACCCCCCCTCTTAGTATTATTTCCAACAATTGGTATCAGAGTAGGTCCTTTGGTAGAAGCTTGATCGCTTGAAGGAGATCCGTGGAACAATGG
>APFE031436550.1:0-14856 GCA_000404065.3 Pinus taeda | reverse complement strand
ATACAAAAGACAGCTAACTAGGAGTCCTAGAGACCTAAAACAATTAGGAGTGTAACTCCTCATTATGATCAAAACAACTTTATCTAAACATTTAAGACATTATTTGACACCTAAAACTCCATGATGTCAAACTTGATGAAGCCCATAACCTTCCACCTGTCCCTTGATGACTCATCCATTTGTTGTTCCTAGAAACTAGGAAAATGTCCCTTGCTCTGTTCTGGCTGAAACATAGGTCTTGGGACAGAGCTCATAACTTCTGATAAAAAATGTATTTGGACAAACTGAAGGAGGTTTCTGTGAACAATCCTTTCTGAACAAAAACCTCTCTTGTTTTTTTGAAACAACTTTCCTACCGCTCACAATATGTTTTTCAAAATCAGGTGTCAAACAGAGAAATAGGCTTGTGAAAAACTGCACCTACAGCAGTTTTGTAGCGCACGTTTAGTCATCCATTTCTCCCAGATCATGATGTGTTTGCGGAAACTGAAGGAGGTTTTTCTATGTCATTCTGTTAGGAATAAAAACCTCTCTTGGGTTTTTGAAATACCTTTCCTACTGCCCATAATATGTCTTTGAAAAACAAGTGTTAAACAGGAAAGTCTGTTTGTGAAAAACTGCACCTACAGCAGTTTTGTAGCGCACGTTTAGTCATCCATTTCTCCCAGCTCATGATGTATTTGGAGAAAGTGGAAGATATTTTTGTACTTCAGTGGCTTAGGAATAAAAACCTCTTTCACTTTTTAGAGATGATTTTTCCATTGCTTGGTGATCCTCTTGGAAGTCGACTGCTCTTTTCGTAACATAAAACTTTGGAGTTCAAAAATGTCTTTCCTTTCCTTGTTTTGCCTTTGCTAGACACTTATACTTCGTGAATGCTCCCTTTCAGACCCTCCTATTCAAATAATATTTCCCTTTGTATCACAAAAATGGTCCATCAAATCACAATATGCAGCTACAGCAGTTTCGTAGCGCGCTACGAAACTGCTGTGTAATTTCAAAAACACAGTTTTATGCCAAAATTTGACTTCTTCGAGTTTTCTTTCCTTTGAAATGAATTTTCCATATACCATGAGGCTGTTCAAAAGTGAATAAACTGACACCATTCTTCAAAGTATACTTCGAGAGGTAATTCATCAAAACTTTGGACTCAACCTTACTTGCTTATGTGATATCTTTCAACTACAGATGTTCTTCATGCTGGCTTGGTTATTCTTCTTTGGACTGCTTCTCCTGTAGATGATTCACTTCTACCTTCTTTGACCTGACCTTTCCCTTTCGAAACTTGCAACCTGATAAGATGCTTCTGAGATTTGGCACTTGTTTAAGTAAAGGCAGCATAAATAACTGCTCATGTGAACACATGGCTATGAGACCGGTGATGAATGAGAATGTCCAGTGATGAATGATAATGCATATTTGACTCAAGACTCCTAAGACTCAAACTCTAAGGCAAACAAACATCAAACTTAGACTAGCACTGACTTTTACCATAAACTAATATGAGACATTTTGGTATTAGAATTCTTAAGTGATAACAGAGGTGATCACACTTATGTTGTTTAAATAACATTATGTGTTAACTGAGTCGGTCTGTGTTCTTAAAACATCTGTTACAATGTTTTTGTCATACATATTGTTATTTATATGCTATGTTATATTATTTAAATGTTATTCAGTCCTTTTAGTTAATTTAATGTATATAATTATATTTCTTGTTTCTGTTTCATTTTGTTTTAACTGTAAGATATCCAAAGTATGCTTACTTTTAGCTGATATAATATTTATATTAAACTTATATCCAAAGTATGCTTACTTTTAGTTGATATAATATTTATATTAAACTTTCTTTTTAATTTGTATAACAAATTAATATGTATATATCATAGTATATATTGTATCCCTAATATACTTTGTATAATCCAATATATTTACTTTAATTTTGTATAAAATATTCTAGTTATATATTATGATGGCCATACATACATTAAATACCCCACTCAAAACATTCATTGTATTCTAATAAGTTAAGTATTTTCAATAATTGATTTATTACCATATAATATATATATATATATATATAATATATATATATATATATATATCATATGCATGTTAATAGTCTTATGTTCCCTATAACTCGAAGTGGGTCATTACGTACACCCTTCCTTTAAAAAACTTCATCCCGAAGTTAAGGTTTATATCAGTGTTGATAATATCAGTGATATATCGGCGATATTCGAAAATATCGCGATATTTGCGGCAAAACGATACATTGCTGAGAAAATATCGCAATCTATGTTTAAAAATCTAAAAAAACAAAATTGATTATTTATGCTTGTCGATATTTGCCGATATTTTGTCGATATTTTCATATTTGCCGATAAGATGTTTTATGGACCCTCGCCAATATTTTGCTGATACCGATCTTATCAACATTGGTTTATATAGTATATCAATAATTATTTTAGCAATTAGTGTAATCATGTAAGGATTATGTCCTATGATTGAGTACTTATTTAAAGTGTGAACATTTTAAAGATTTGTGTTTTGAACATTTATAGGTTTATAAAGTTATTCCAAAATAATTCTATCCTTCCTTATCTCTTTTGCTCCCATCCTACCTGTCTTCTACTAGAATATGTCATGGCATCAACTATACTGATCTAACCATTCATAAACCTCAAGGGTGACAACGTTAACCATATCGACCTGATTTCCCAATAGGTGCCCAATAGTCGTCATCACACATCTAGGGGAGTGTGACTCACACAGTCTTCACATGACTACAGGTTTTGGAGGATAAACGGTGGGCAACACCTCCACCCCTCCTAGTAGGACCAAGGTCAACACCCTATCATGGAATCTCATTGAGCCTCAATTTTTCTTGGAATTTTGTCATCACGTGGGTCAGTTTGGTAACGACACTAGCTGCAATGTAAACACTTGTCCACACACTATAACATATGTATCAATATATTCAAAACGAATTGTATTCAGATAACAATTTCTATGTATTCCCAATATGCTACCATCTATGATATTGATCTTTGAGTTCATATAAAATACTTGGCTATGTAGTCATTATTTTATTTTTATCTCATCATTTATGTTGAAAAATAAAAATTATAGATATCACATCCATAACATAATTCATAATCTGTATGAGTATCCATGTACTAGTGATGTTAAGCAAATAACAGACTTCATATTGGTATCCATGTACTAGCAATGTTAAGCAAATAATTTGAAATCACATTTACGTGTAACTTTTTATAATAATAGAATAGTTCAAAAATAATAGTCTCAAGTATCCAACCTAAATAAAGTAAAGATATACAAAATAAGGTTTTTAAGTGCTTCAAAATCAAAACAAGTTGGGGTATCTTTGACACATGGTCTTTGTGTCTTCCCAAGTAGCCGATCCAGAACTATACTTGTCCCGTTGGACCTTAACTTCGTCTACCAAGCGGTTCCTGAGCTATCAAATCCTACATTCTAATATAGGTAATGGTTCGACCGAAATGGTTCCCTCATCCGATACCTGCAATTCATTCCATTGAAAGTTATGTGATTTGTCAACAATATAATGTCTTAGCACAGATACATGTAAAACATTATGAACTTTATGCAAGTGAGGTGGCAATGCAAAACGATAGGCGACAAGTCCAACTTTTCCCGGAACTTTGAATGGCTCTATAAACCGGGGTGACAACTTTCTTCCTTTTCCAAACCAAATGGTGTTTTTGTTTGCTCTGATGCAAATGAAAACCTGATCCCCTACTTCATAATTTCTATCTGTCTTGTGAGCAATGAGCATCAACATAACTTTTCTGTCTATCTTGTGCCTCCGTTAATCGTTGTCTAATTTGTTCTACCCATTCTTTCATCTCTTTAATTAATTTGGCCCCTCTATCACTTGGTCCTCTAACCTATCTCAACTTAAAAATGTTTTACAAGTCTGTCATATAATGCTTCAAATGGAAGCATTCCAATTGAGTTGTGGTAGTTGTTATTGTATGTGAATTCAACCAAGGGCAAGTACTTTTCTCAGTGTGTCTGCTAATCCATAACGTACATCCTTAGCATATCTTCTATTACTTGGTTCCTACCATCATTTGAAGTCCAGAAATCTAAGCTTTTTTTGAATTTCTATTGAACAGGGGATTACTAATTCTTACTCAAATGTCGGCAGGTTTATGCACCAATTCTATAGTATCAGAATCAAAATTCACAATTATTTGTAAATATCTCATCTCTGCCGAGTTCCATTCATGGTTTACAATGTTTGAAGATTTGTTCCTTTTAGAGTTAAATCCATAATTTGTGAGAACTGTTTCGTAATATTTCACCCAATATCTTTTCTTTAGTTGTCAGACCTTAAGCTAAGCTAATATTGGGAAATTTTAACTTTTGGGGTTTCCACTAGGGAATTCTTTAATCAACGCTCTTGTTGTGACTTTTCTCCTGCATTCATTATGTTTTTCTTAATTTTAGCTATGTACATAGCTCTTTTTCCATTGTTGCTATCACAGCTATAGGAGGTGTAGGAACTTCCATTATGTAGTTACAGTGGATGTACTGTTTTAATGCCATTGATCTACTTTTGTAGTCCGGACATTCATAAAGTTATCTCATATTAGATTCGATGTTTTAAGTGTGAAATTAGAATATACATCATTCTGCCTTTTCAGGCTCCAAAATAACAGTCTTTAAAACTGTCCTACAGCTATCCCTGATTTTTTTCTATGACTATCTATTTTTTTTTTAAAACTGATCTGCCAAAGTATTAAACTTTTTAAAGATATGTGCAAAAGATAGACCATCAAATCTCCCCTTAAACTCCAAGAACTAATTCATGATAGGGTCAAGTAACAAATTATCTGTTGTGCACTTATTATACCCTATCTTCTGTTGTTTTTTTAGAGGAGCCACATAGCATAAATTTATGTTTGTTTGTTTGTGCCAGGTCGTACTGCTAACTTTAGCTTAAAATGGTGATGTCAATCCACAAATAGAATGACACTGACCCACACAAAACTAGAACTCCTTGACAGGCTCCATCAAAAAGCACTCGAGCCTGATCATAGTTATATTACTGTTTCCTTTAGAATTCTGATTGGATACACTTTTGAGGAAGATTAATTTCCACTGAAAGTATTCCTAATTTTATGGGCAACTTGTGTTGGTCTCAACTCTAGATCTTGGAATATCATTATGTTTGTAGATAACAAAATACCCCAAATCACAAAACATTGTAAGCCCTGAAAACTTTTACAGATTTGTCTAAAATCCAAGAATAAAAACATTTAGTAAGAGTCCTCTGCTACCAAACTGGTGGGAGTTTAAAAGAACTAGCTTAGGTTTGATTTTCAGTGCATTCCATTTGGCTCTACCTAGGAATCCCTGAAATGATATATCCCATGAGCTTGACCCCACTCGGGCCAAAAAAATGGGGAGCTTCAGTTTAATTAGAAATAAATTTTAAAGAAATAAGCATCAACAACATGCTTTTTTTTTGTAATAAGCATTGTATATCTACTTGGATATAAATCATATCAGAGCATCAATTACTTCAAAGAAAGCTATATAAGGGAAAATACACAGTCTGCTAAACTATGGGAAATTTAGACTTTTCTTTTTCAGTTTTGCACACATTCAGGTTGATGAATTCTGTTTATATTAAAAGTGCAATAAATTTGACCGTGAGACAACCACCAACCAAACTTACTACATTATCTTATGTGCAAAATGTTGAAGAATCTAGGGCAATTAGAGTTAATGCGATTCTTCTAGCATGATAACTACTTGAAGTATTTTAATTTTTCTTCTTAGCACAATCTTCACTTGTTCTTATTAGAGAGTGTCTTCTTATATTCATCAAATAGTTATCAAAAACAAAGAGACAAGAACACACGATGTTGGGTTTCTTCCAGGGCCAAAGCCTCTCCCTCTTGGAGAGGAAAACCCGCACAAAATTCTTCTTATAGAGATTCCAATTGACGAATACCAAGACCATGACCCTTGACCTACTACACCACTCCAAGACCAAGACACCAATCCTCTTCTTTGTCACGGCGGAGATCATCATCATTAGTATTGTACCATGACTGCTCCTTCAGCTAGATCACTGCTGCACCATGACTGCTCCTTCATTGAGATCTTCATCACTGCTGCAACCTTCATCGAGATCTTGACCTTATCTTTATTGTGATCATGACTGATATGAATGCAATTATGCTGAGGAAGTGATTATGTCTAGGATGTATGCTGCACCGAGATCCTCATTAGACCACCACCGAGACCATGATTACAATTGGGATCGTGACTGTGTTTAGAAGGTATGTCAAGACTGGTTGATCACAGAGATCCTCTGCATCAAGACTGTGAGACAGTGATGTTTATGCCGAGACAAAGTATCACTGAGATCCTTCTTCTAACATGAGACTAGGACCGTGTCTTCTCCCGCACTTTCACCGAGACTGTAACTAAGTTCTCCTTGCACCGACGTCTGCTGTAGCTATGCCGAGACTGTATCACTGTGACCTTGTAACTAGGCCGAGACTTCTGAAATATATGTGAGGATATTCCTGTAATGATCACCGATATCTCAGAGATATGCCAAGATTCTGTCCTCATCTTGTCCGAGATTTCTGAGCTTCTGTGGTGACCCTATATATATAGTTGTCACGTCTCCATAATAAGCCGACGTGTTAGGGTGAACCGATGTGTCTCTGTTTATGAACCGGTTAACTAAAAAAATATATAATATATGAAATTTTAAAGTATATATATATATACATTAATGTGAATCCAAGATTCCAAACCATTAGAAAAAAAATATGCAAAGTCTTCTCAGGTATATATCATCTAAGGGTGAACACATCAAAATGGCACCAAGTGAAATACATATCCAAAACAAAATACATATTCATTGCAGCTCTAAATACCCTCTAGAGTTCAAAAACAACACACTACAAGCTGCTGGCCTACTACATATCACTGATCAACATGATCTCTCATCAAACTCAAAATGCTCACAAAGGCTCAATAAGAAACATGTGAGACAAAATAGAGGTTGGGTGTCTAAATAATTTCATTTTAGGGTTTAGGAGTAGAAAAGGATAGCTGTAGGTTTAAATTTAAAGATCAATAACACCACATGGAACAAAGTCTGATTTGGTACGTAACCAGTCTCCAAATCAGTTCAAGGACCAGTTCATAGGTTTGGAGGTCTGACTAGTTGAACCAGCTGATTCTGGTTCTAGTATGGCTCATTTTAAAGACAATGCAATGAATAGTCAAAATGAGCTAAATATGACTCCATCAGCAGTGCAAGAAACTTTGTTGCTTACTTCTAAGAGAAATCTCCCTATACTCTAAATGGAATATCTACCTTTTCAACTCAATGCGATATCTGAATTAACCCAAATCATTTTGTCTCGCCTTTTGAGATTTGAAATAAGTTCTGAGATGTATGTCAGCTGAGGTTGCTAACCCTCTTAATTAATTCTAAGCCCAGCAATCAAATGATCAACCTCCACATCCAACAAAGCAAAATCCCAAAGAAGATTGGAAACAAGATTAATGGAAGAAAAGGTTGATGGGTTTAAGTACTCAGTATATACATTTTCTTCGTTATTTAATGGGTCTTATCTACCAGTTTTTGTTCTTATCTACCAACTTGATAGTGTCAATATCATCCCATTAGCTTTCTATACTGTTAGTCTTTACCCATCCCTTAAAATAAGCATTATGGACATAAGAGAAAACTCAGAATACTCTAGGTTTGTTAATTCATAAATCCTAGAAAAAATGCCAAAATTTCAGACTTGAACAATAGGAATAACTACCATTTGTGATTGCTAACACTTGAAATATGTGAGACTCCATTCTCTACCAGCACTCGCTAAAACGATCTTGGACTCCCAATCCACCCTTCAATTTACTGGCTGAGACCAACAAGTGGACGGATCTTGGATGTCAATCCCCAGATATGCTTGAAGGAGTTCTGCTCCAACTTTTTATTAAAACGCTGAGGGAAATCTGTGTGTATGAGGGTCTAGATCTGGGATCGGGTACAAACTCTTGAGCAAAAGATTCAAGAACAGTTGGGAATTCCAACAAGACTCCGAAATCTGATTTATTCAGGGAAATCATTGCAAGAAGACTACAAGTTGCAGGACTATGGCATTGTACCCAATTCAACCATCTTCCTCAACATGAGACTTATTGGAGGTTGTCCTGGATCTAGCTCTAAAAGCCCAGTTTCCTTCAAGGATGCAGTTAAAGGGAAGACTGATCCACAAAAAAAATCAGAACAAATCCCCACTCTTCCTCATCCCTATATTGTGGAGCAGATGAACCAGGTGTTGGCTTTGACAATCAACCTGCCTGAGGTTAATGAGCTCTACTCTGATTTCCATCCAAGAGCAGTTATATGCAAATTTAATGGATTCTGGCCCAAATCAGAGACTTTACATTAATGGATTTTCTTTACTTAGACAGAAAATTGCGATATCCACCTATGTACTAGGGGTTTTTTTATTGTAAAGTTTGACACAGCAAAAGATATGGATTTAATCAATGAATGAATTGAATTGATTTACATGAGCAAAATGAAGCTCAATAAGTAATATAGAGATATTTACATAAATAGAAACCTCAAGTTTCTATTAGGAAATAGAAACAACCGGTTTCTTCTAAGAAACTACTAAAAAGATAAAAATAGAAACAACTAATAAGAATGAGCATTAATCACTAAATATCATTATTCTAATACCCTCCCTTAATGCTCAATCTCTTTCCAACACCGATAGACCCTTTGAATTTTACAAAATTATCAGGACCAAGAGGTTTAGTGAAGATGTCGGTGGGTTGCTCTGTTGTAGGAACATATTGCAACTGAACGGATCCGTCTTCAACAAGCTGGCAAATGTAGTGATAATGGGTTTCTACATGCTTTGTTCGTTCATGAAAGACTGGATTCTTGGCAAGTTTGAGCACTCCCTGATTATCACAGAACAAGGGAGTAGGACCTGTCTGGAAAACATGCATATCCGCAAGCATACGTCAAAGCCAAACTGCCTCACAAGATGCCTTAACTGCTCCCTGATACTCTGCTTCTATCAAGGAAAGAGCCACTGCCTATTGCTTCTTACTAGTCCAGGTGACAGCACCGGATCCTAGACTAAACACATACCCAGTTGTAGATTTACGGTCATCAACTGAACCAGCCCAGTCAGAATCTGTGTAACCACTGAGTATAGGATCGGAACTTCGAGTGTACAGAAGTCCATAATCAGGAGTGCCATGCACATAACGCAGCACACGCTTCGCTGCTATACAATGATCAGCCTTAGGAGCTAACATGAAGCGGGAAATGTAGCTCACTGCAAAACTGATGTCAGGTCTAGTGGCACTGTGGCAGTAAGGTAGATGAGGTTGCCCACTAATTGCCTGAATAAAGTTTCATCCACAAGGGGTGAGGATGACTGAGCTGAAAGTTTGAGCCCTGGTTCCATAGGAGTCGTGGCAGGTTTGCAATCCTGCATACGGAATCTGTCCATAAGATTTCTGGCATACTTGGGCTGAGACAGAAAGATGTTGTTCTCAGTCTGCCAGACTTCAACCCCCAAACAGTAATGAAGAAGTCCTAAATCTGTCATATCAAAAGTGTTGCACAAATCTTGTTTCATCCCATGGATCAACTGTGTTGAGCTGCCTGTAATGATAAGGTCATCCACATAGACAACCACAAACAGAATATCATCACCAGTATGCTTGATATACAGGTTTGCATCAGATGGACTCCGCTGAAAACCATGATCTGTGAGGTACTGATCAATTTTCATGTCCCAAGCCCGAGGAGCTTGTTTTAGACCATAGAGTGCTTTGACTAATCTACAGACTTTATGTTCTTGACCGGCAACCTTGAATCCTGGAGGCTACATCATGTAGACTTCTTCCTGTAAGTCACCATTCAGAAAAGCACTCTTTACATCCATCTGATAGACTTTCCAATTGAACTGAGCTGTTAAGGCAAGGACAAGCCGTATGGTACTCATCTTGGTTGTAGGAGCAAAGGTCTCCTCGTAGTCAATGCCTTCCTTTTGTGAGAACCCTCGAGCAACAAGGCGAGCTTTATACTTGTCTAGGGTTCTGTATGCTTTGTATTTCACTTTATACACCCATTTGCAGCTAATGGGATTTTTCCCTGCAGGAAGATCAGAAAGGGTCCAAGTATGATTCTTCTGAAGACTCTAGAATTCAGCTTCCATAGCCTGTTCCCACTCAGGTGTACCCTTAGCCTCAAAACAGGTTTGAGGCTCAAAATACTATGCAGGTTAGCCATAAGAGCAAAATTTACTATAGACTGTTGTTTGCTCTTATGTCTAGAAGTTCTACCTTCAAGGAGCTCATTATCCCGGAGGTCACCAATGGTTTTAGCCCACCATTTAGGTCGGAAAGTAGAGGAACCAATATCAGGAGGAGATGGAGAAGGCTCAAGAACAGTAGGATCAACAAGGGGAGGGTTATTTCCGGAGGAAGCTCAGGTAGTGCATCATCAAATACTGATGTTGCATCATCCCTCCCATCAGGTGGACCTACCAGAAGAAGAACACTGTGAGGCTGATCCTCAGAACACTGCTCAGAAGGAGGAGACTGAAAGAATCTTCTATCTTCATCAAATATTACATCACGACTGAAGCTAAGATGACCAGTGGTTATATCTATCAACCTATAGGCCTTGTGATGATCACTGTACCCTGTCATCATGAATTTCTGGCTTTTGGAATCCAACTTAGAGCGCTTAGCAACTGGAATCCGAACATATGCAATTGAGCCAAATACTTTGAGGTGACTGATCTTAGGCTTACGGCCAGACCAAACCTCTTCGGGAGTCTTCCCCTTAACCGCTTGTGTAGGTGATCGGTTAAGAAGATAGACAGCAATAAACACTGCTTCAGCGCAGAATTTGTTCGGAACATTCCTGTGTTGTAACATGGAACGAGCCATCTCAACAACCATACGATTGCGGTGTTCGACAACACTATTCTGTTGAAGATTGTAGGGTGTAGTTATCTGACGTTTGATGCCATGAGTATCACAGAAGTTGGAGAAAGCAAAAGAACAAAATTGCCCACCCCCCGTTGTCTGTCCTAAGAGTTATGATATTACAGCCAGACTCTTTTTCAACTAAGGATTTAAACTTCTGAAAGATATTAAATACATCAGATTTATATTTTAAAAAATACACCCACATCTTTCGACTGAAATCATCTACAATAAGCAAAAAATATTTGCAGCCAGTAATAGAAGATGTATCCATAGAACCACAAATATCAGCATGAATTAACTGGAGTACCTTAGATGGGCGCCAAGATTCTCCATCCTTGAATGAAGACCGATGTTGCTTGCCAGCTTGACAGGCGCCGCATACTCCCAACTACTGAGTCTGAATATCAGGTAACCCTGACACAAGTCCCTCCCAAGAGAGCTGAGAGAGAGACTACATGTTGAGATTCCCATATCGCTGATGCCATAGGGTGTTGATGGGAGAGCTACTTCTGGAGAATCTCCAGTGTCAAGAAGCCTGTATAGACCATGATCTTCTAGGCCAACAGCAATCATAAGACTAGTGTCCCTGTCGATAATGGAGCACTTGTGCGCACTAAACATTACATCAAGCTGAGGAGAGTTCCTCATAATCTGGCTGATAAACAGCAGATTAATTTCCATACCAGGAACATAGTACACATTCAGGAAGATGAGTGTGCGCCCACCAGACTGGATCTGAACTGTACCTTTGCCAACCACTGTGTACTCTTCACCTCTGCCAAATACTACTGAATCACTGAAAGGTGAGAAGTCAATAAACCGGTCATGCCTATGAGAGAAATGGCGTGATGCACCAGAGTCAATGTACCAGGCCGAAGACGGGACATGATCTGAAGACCTTTTAGCCATAAAGGCGTAAAAGGCAGATTCTGTTTGCTCGGAATGTTCTGCAACATTCGCTATCTGATGGGGTCCTCCCTGTTTCTTCTGTTCAGAAGCAATCCTCTGTCGGCAATCTTTCTTCATGTGGCCGAATTTGTGATAGTAATTACACTGCACATTTTTCTTCCTAGCAGGATCAAAAATCTGAGGAGAACCTTTCTGCTGAAAGCACTGAGAGGACTGATATTTGGCAGCAAAAGCATTTTCTGAGGACATTGATGAAGCACCACTACCAAACTATTGTTTCCAACGATCCCGCTGCATGAGTTTGGTGCATAACTCCGGAAACTTCAGATCAACATTAGTGGAGGTAATGTTGAGTGTTTCTACGAAGTGCTCATAAGATTTTGGTAGACTTTTCAGAGTGATGACTACCATATCTTCTTCCTCCATGGTCCGACCAATGGCTTCGAGCTAATCTCAAATGTCTTTAAACCTGTTAAGATGTTCTTGTAAAGACATATGTTCGTCCATCATGATGGAGAACAACTGATTCTTGAGGAAGAAAGCTCTCTCTTGTCGGATGTCTCGTGCAATTCCTTCAAATGTTGCCAAATTTCGGTAGCTATCTTGTCGAAAGGAATCTATGGTAACTGATCATCAGTCACAGAGAGTTTGAGAAGCATAACAGCCTCTGGGTTTCGATCATCAAACTTATCTTGATCAGTACCAGCTGTACCAGGTCTGAGCTCTTTGCCCAAAACAAGCTGGTCAAGACGCCTATATTCAAAAATGGTCAACATTCTCTGTTTCCAGATGTTATAATTGGTGTCATTAAAGCGCTGACCACCTTCCAACATCAAATTTGTTAGTGAGGCCATCTGCACGTTTCCAAAGACACGGAAAACAACAAAGGAGTCTAGCACGGATTTCAATGCAGATGCCCGTTGAATCGGACAAAATCTGACATGTGCTTGGTAAAAACTCACAAGTTACCCACGAAACAAAATCCTCGCTTAAACACCAGAACAGATACAATGCTGCTTTAATACAGGGACCAGAAAATGCCAAATCGACCGCCGAAGTGGGCTGACTGTTACATAAAAATGTGTTGACTGGATATTGGATTCTGAATCTACCCCAAAGCCTAACGAGCTCAGAGTTTTCCTTGTACAGTGCACAGAATCATTGCATCCACAAGGAAATCCTGATCCTTTTGTTCACATTTCAAGCACCCAGATAGGCTGCAGAGCTTCAGATTGCAGGATCACGTGTTATTTTATTTATGCCCTGGCATGTATTCTCATTGTTTGAATCGATTCCAAAGCTTCCAATAAGCTCTATTATTTGTTAAATTGCAGGGTAACAACACAGAATCTAAATCGGATTTTGGATCTAGTAAGCCGAGTTCAAATCTCGGTGCAACCTGAGCTAACTATCACAGAACTCCGCGTAGATTTCAACCATTCGAAGGAGTGGAGGGCAGTGTTGGGCGTCTCCAGGATCGATTGGAGAACAGAACTGAGTGATGTTTTGATGTCTAAAAAACCTGCTTAAAGGTAGAAATATCGAGCGTGCCTGCATGTTGACTGGTTCCAGCTATTCGAAAGACGGTGATTCGCCAAGAGTGAGCAGCCGCGGAGGATAGGTGACTCTGGGTCAAGGAGGGATATGAATGCCCGTCTGAGTTGCATCTACCTCGAATCCTCTTCGTGCTCTCCTATACCCTCCAGCGTCTGGTCACACGAAATGACCAATTGCCTTGGCACGCTAATGAAAAGAAGAATTTTAGATGATAATGGCGGACAGAGGGTTCTGTGCGCATGGAAATTGCAGCTCTAGCTGTGCTGGTTCGATCCCCATGACTTATCCTTCAGGCACTGGAAATAGGAGCGGAAAAATCCTTCGATTACTACGCTAATCAGAATGAAAACTCTTGGAGCGTAGAAATTATGACACCAAAAAAAAAAATTCCAGATTCCTAGAGAGCTATTTCGAAATGAAGCAAAAATTTTCAGATAATGAAAAATTATTTCGAAAAATACCTAAGCTCTGATACCATAATCAATGAATGAATTGAATTGATTTACATGAGCAAAATGAAGCTCAATAAGTAATACAGAGAAATTTACAGAAATAGAAACATCAAGTTTCTATTAGGAAATAGAAACAACCAGTTTCTTCTAAGAAACTAATAAAAAGATACAAATAGAAACAGCTAATAAGAATAAGCATTAATCACTAAATAGCATTATTCTAATAGAATTATGTATTAAAAGAGAGACCATGGTTTTGGGACAATGCAGGTCTATCCATGATACTTTGGTTTTCGGGATTTGATGCAAATACCATGGTGGTCTCCAAATTTCCAGTGTAAGTTAGTTTACATAATCTACCCTTGCATTTTTGGCATCACAAAGTATTAGAAGGGATAGGGAATTCCTTGGGGAAGTTCCTAAAGGTGGATGCAGATAGAGTCTCAGAAGGCATTTTCACATTTGCCAAAATCAGCGTAGAGGTAGGCCTTACTAAAGGTTTACCTGACTGCAATATTCTGATTCAGAACAATCTGCAGTGGTCCCAACCTCTTGACTATGAGAATACGTCATTTTGCTGTCATATATGTCTTCAAACCAACCATCTTCAAAACGCGTGTCCTCAAGGAAAAAAAGACCCTAAAAGAAAAAAGGGACAAGCTCAAAAGCCAAAAGGTTGGCAGTTTTCAAAATCCCGGGCAGTAGAAGTAGAGGATGCAGAAATCCCAAAAAACACCTCAAACATTAATGACCAGAATTCCCAAGATACCACGCAGAAGAACAAGGTCGAGCATAGCTCTTCATTAGTTCCAATGCCTTCAATTCAGCAACAGCAAATTGAGAAGATTCCATCTGAAAAAGAAGGAAGTGGTACCAA
>APFE031436549.1:243518-265492 GCA_000404065.3 Pinus taeda | reverse complement strand
CTAAATCTCCAGGAAAACTTATAAAGGTGGTGTGCTGGAAATGCGGAAAGGAAGGGCACTACAAAAGGGACTGTAAATCTAAAGCCCCTAACAAATGAAAGGGATCTGATGATGCTCCCTTTGCAGAGGCAAAAACCACCTCAGATGAAGGTGGGGATGTGCACTTGGCTTCTTCAAGTACACATGTAGATCATGAGGCATGGTTGATTGACTTAGGTGCATACTTTCACTTCACTCCCCATAGACAGTGGTTCTGCGAGTATGAGAAATATGATGGTCGTGATGTCTTCTTAGGGGATGACAGGAAGGCTAGAATCGTTGGTCACGAAAAAGTAAAGTTGAAGTTACAAGGTGGAAGGGTTAGAACACTTTCGAGTGTTCTACATATTCCTGCATTATCCAGAAATATGATTTATGTAAGCAAGCTGGATGATGCAGGTGTAAAAATAGTGTTCAATAAGTATACCTACAAAATGGTTCATGGAGCATTGGTATTGATGCAAGGAGTTCAGATTGGAGCTCTATACAAGATACAAGGTAGCACTGTTATTGATGGGTGCAACAGTTCTGTGGTTCCTAAAAGTGGAGCAGAAAATCTAGTGGTCTCTAGAGAAGACCATGTTATGGCATCAAAGGCTTGGACATATTTGAGAGAAGGGCCTTCGAATACTTCATGGTAAGGGTATGGTAGAAGGTATGAGTAATATCTCTCTAGATTTTGATTTCTGTTAAAATTGTGTATATAGGAAGCAGAATCGGGTGAGTTTCCCCTTTGGTGGTAAGAGGGCGAAACATATATTAGAACTTCTGCATAGTGATGTGTTTGGACTGTGAAAGTTCCATCACTGGGTAAGTCTGTGTACTATGTATCATTTATAGATGACTTCTCAAGGAATACATGAATATTTTTCCTTAAGAAGAAATCTGAAGTCTTTGATAGGTTTAAAGAATTTAAGGCTCTCGTGGAAAATGAGACAGAGAAGAAGATAAAGGTGTTGAGGATAGATAATGGTGGAGAATTTTGCAGCAAGGAATTTGAAGAATTCTGTAAGAAGTGTGGTATAGCACGGCAGAAGACTACTCCATAGACACCTCAACAAAATGGAGTCGCAAAAAGAATGAACAAGACGTTGATGGAAAGGGAAAGAAGCATGCCCATTGATGCCGGGTTAGGACAGGAATTCTGGGTAGAGGCGGTGGATACTGCGTGTTACATGGTCAACAAGTCACCTTCATTAGTGTTGGAGGATAAGACTCCACAAGAAGTATGGACTGGTAAGAAACCCTCTCTTTCACATCTGAAGGTATTTGGTGTGATGCATATGTACATGTTCCAAAGGAGAAATGAACCAAGTTGGATAGTAAATCTGAAAAGTGCATCTTTATTGGGTATAAGGATGGTTTAAAGGGTTATAAGCTTTGGAACCCAGTAACAATGAAGGTTTTGTATAGCCGAGATGTGGCATTCAGAGATGTGAAAGATGCTATTAAACATGAAGTCCAACCAAAGGAACCTAAGAAGATAGAGTTTGAGCTAAAGGAGGAAGAATCAAACTCTATAGTAGAGGATGAATCAGAAGATGAAGAGCCACAAACTTTGGGTGTGAGAAGATCAGTTCGAGAAAGAAGGCAGCCAGAAAGGTATAGTCCATTTGCTTTCTGTTCAAAATTTTCTTTATCTATTACTGATGATGATCCCAGAACTGTGAAGGAAATAGTAGATTCAGAGGATGGAAAACTCTCGAAAGAGGCCATGGTTAATGAAATGGCATCTTTGCACAAAAATTAGGCTTGGGATCTGGTGGGGTTGTCGGCTGGAAGGAAACCCATTGGCAGCAAATGGGCATTCAAGAAGAAGACAAATGCAGAAGGAAAGGTGGAGAAATACAAAGCTCATTTGGTAGCAAAAGGTTATTCCCTGGTGCCGAGAATTGATTTTGGTGATATTTTTTCTCCTGTTGCCAAGGTAACTTCTATTAGATTACTTTTATCGGTTGCTGCTATTTTTGATTTTGAGGTAGAATAGATGGATGTTAAGACAACATTTCTTCATGGGGATCTAGAAGAGGAAATCTACATGAAGCAACCTAAAGGCTTTGTGGTGAAGGGTAAGAAAGAACTGGTATGCAAGTTAAGAAGTCTCTGATGGGTTAAAATAGTCACTAAGGAAATGGTGGTAATTAGAATTTTGATATCATTATACAGGGACTTGGCTTTCACCAGAAGTAAGCAAACAGATCATTGTGTGTATTTAAATTAATTGGTGACATGTTATTTCTTTGGGTCTTGATATGTGGATGATATGTTGCTGGTTGAAATGAGACAAGAAATTATCAGGATTGAAGACCCAATTGTCCTCCAAATTTGACATGAAAGATCTTGGTGCTGCAAACTATATTTTGGGCATGGAAATTAAAAGAGATCGGGAAAAGAGGAAGCTCTGGTTAAACAAGAGGAAGTATATCAAGAAAATATTGTAGAGATTTAATATGCAAGACAGTAAATCGGTGAAGGTTCCAATTCCTGTAGGTGTAAAGTTATCTGTTGAACAGTGTCTCAAGACATAAGAAGAGGAAGAAAACATGTCCCATTTTCCATATGCAAGTGTAGATGGTAGCCTGATGTATGCAGTGGTCTGTACTAGACCAGACATTACACATGCAGTGGGAGTATTGAGCAGGTTTACGTCAAAACCAGGAAAGGAGCATTGGACAACAGTGAAGCGGGTTTTTAGGTATTTGTGTGGCACTAGTTATTATGGTTTGTGCTACCAAGGAAGACCAGGATTAGACAAAGTGTTGGATATCCGTGGCTTTGTTGATGCAGACTGGGCTGGAGATCTGGATCAGAGAGGATCTACAAGTGGGTATGTGTTTAACCTATTTGGAGGTGCAGTCAGTTGGATGAGTAAGAAACAATCTGTAGTGGCACTATCAACTATAGAGGCACAATAAATGGCAACCACTCATGCAAGCAAGGAAGCAGTTTGGTTGTAGAGATTAGGTTCAAATATGGGGTTAGTACAGGGAGCTATAAGGATAGACTATGACAACCAAAGTACAATTTTCTTGGCAAAGAACCCTGCATATCATTCAAAGACAAAGCACATTGATGTTCACTATCAATTTGTGAGGGATATGATAGAAGACAAAAAGGTGTTGTTGGTAAAGGTGGACACTTTGAAGAATACCATAGATTCATTGAAAAAATCTGTGAGCTCTGAGAAGTTCTCTCGGTGTAGAGAAAAAATGGGCATTGCAGGGTTGGATAAATGACTAACTCTCTTGTGGTCCCCTATGCAAAGAAAACAATAAGTGGGAGAATGTTGGGTTGTGTTATATTCTTTCCACGACTAGCCCATGTAGTTAACCAAGGGGTTAGAGGGGGGGCAGAGCCCCCCCTTCGTTGCACCGATTGCATAGCGGGGGGGTCACGGGGGGTTTGAGTGGTGCAGGTAACCCCACTCTATGGGGTTCGAGGCAACGCCCTGGAAAATTTTGGTTTTGGAACCTATGTTAGGTTGGGTGGACCCACCTATGGTTTTTTGCATGATTTTCACACATGTTTTTCAATGCGATGGTTTTCGGTCCATGGTTTTGGACGTAATGGTTTTCAGTCCATGGTATTGGATGCTTCAGCATGTATAAATATGTATTGTAACATTGAAAGGAACATAATGAAAAATCAAGCTGGTAGTCTCGGTTTTGGGGTCCAGGGGAAAATCTCTGTGTATATGTGTTTTATGTGTTATGCTCTTGCATTGTTTATTTTATGTGTTTTAGAATTCGTATGCAGGTAATTTCTGTACAGGGTTAAGACCTACATGCTACAACCACTTTCATGTGTTTGATGAATAGTGTGTTGTGCCCTTATTTGGATGAGTTTGTGATAGTATTGGTTGTTGATATATTGGACTATTCAAAGAATGAGGAGGAGCACACATAACACCTTGCAACGGTATTGAGATCTTTGAGATAGAATAAGTTGTATGCCAAAATCAACATAAGTAGCTTATTTTAGTCTCAAATTCATTATTTGGGACATGTTTTCAAGGCAGGGATAGCAATGGATCCAGAAAAGACTAAGGCTATCATGGAGTGGCCAACTTGAATGTGGATGAGGTCAGATCATTCATGGGACTAGTAGGTTATTACAGGAGGTTGATCAGGAACTTCTCCAAGATTGGATATCCTATTATATCTTTAAAGAGAAAGGGAAATACGTTTGAATGGACTGATGAGTGTGCAACTAGTTTTGATTAGTTGAAGCAGTTGCTTACCAATGCTCCAGTTTTGAGGATTGTAGATCTTGATAAGGAATTTGTGGTTTGTACATATGCTTGCAAGGAAGGACTTGGTGGAGTCTTAATGTAGGAAGGGAAAGTGGTTTTCTATGAATCAACAAAAGTTGAATGAGCATGAGCAGAATTATGTGACTCATGATCTTCAATTGGTAGCAATCATTGATACATTAAAGATGTGGAGACATTATCTCCTTTTCATGAGGTTCATTTTTACGAGTGATCATAGTGGACTGAGGTACTTGTTTGACCAACCCAACTTAAATGAGAGGAAATCTAGATGATTGGATACTCTTAGTGAGTTTGATTTTGAGATCAAGTACGTCAAAGGCAAAGAAAAATGGGTTGCAAATGCCCTCAGTAGGATAGTACAAGTGAATCATGTTTCAATTGTGAGCTCTTATGGGATGAATTTACAAGAGTGGACCTTACATGAAAGGTAACATGATGAGAAGTACCAGCAACTAAAGCAAAGATTGTAGTAGAAAGGTGATAAGGATGAAGAGTATTACCTCACAACATATGACTTATTCAAGAACAAGGTCAATGTGTCTGATAGTGGTGAATTGTCAAATTTTATTTTGAGAGAGTTTCATGTCAAGCCATATTCAAGCCACCCAGGATACCAGAAGACCTTGACAACTATCAATAAGTTATACTATTTGTCAAATTTGAAGAAAGAGGTAGTTTATTTTTTTGCTAAGTGCTTGGACTGTAAGAAGGTGAAATTTGAAAACTCCCAGCTAGTTTGCTGCAGCCTATTCTGATTTCAAAATGGAAATGGGAGATCATTTCCATGGATTTTATTATAGGATTTCCAAGGAAATCAAGGCAGCATGACTCCATCATGGTTGTGGTTGACAGGTTGAACAAGGTAGCTCACTTCATTAAAATGAAGTCTACTATTTTAGCTAGTGAAGTGGCTTTGGTATTCATTAAGGAGATAGTTGATGAACACCAGTATTCCAGTAAGGATGCTCCAACTCCTGGGCTACCAACTTTACTTCATAAACCCGGGGTTGGAGGTGACAGTGCCGTATACAAAAATAGATGTAATGGGTCCACTCTTTGTCATTATTGAGTTGGGGCAATATACCACTAGGGTTTCTCAAACCAACCTTCTATCGATTATAAGAAGTCTAATTACCAATTGAGAAAGAATAATTTTACCCTAATCAAGAGAATTGAAATGCTACTTACTACAGTAATGAAAGACTGAAATAAATTCCTACAAAACACATAACTCATATAGATATATGTTAATATATGTTACTTTGAAAAGAATTCTAATTTAACACATTTGAATTCTTAACTAACCTAAGCATGAAATCTGACCTAAACAAGCACTTAACTATTGTGTGCTTGAATGAATATAAAGACTTTTTATTTTTATCTTTTTGTAAAAACGTGAATGCTAATCCTTATTGGTTACATGCTAGGTGAGATGGGTGTGGAGGGAGATGAGTGCAATGGGTCATATGGCTTGGGAGGCAAGCAGGGATCTACTCCTACGTTTTGTGATGCTTTTTTCATAATTCAAGCTCAAAACAAGCCACTATAGGTTTTCCCACATGATGTCTACAGGATGTCATAGTTCACCTACATGATCCTCTGTTTTCCTACAGGAACATGCCGAAATCATAGGGAGTGGTTTGAAAGGTGGTATGGAGCTTGGAGAAGGTGATTAAGGAGGAAATAAGGCAAGGAAGTGGTAGGGACTCACTCATAACTCAAACCAAAGCTTTACAATGGTTGGATTTACTCAAGAAGCATGGCAAGTTTTCTTGTAAATTGAGAATCCAAATTGAGAACTTAGTGGCTTTTGGCGATCATGGGTGGATATGGTTAGGCTGAGGCTGATGATATGAGCTCTTCCTGCAATATAGAAACTCTTTCAACATACAAATCATTGTTGCCATTTGTCCATAAATTCATAACAAAACAAGAAGGGTTACTAAAATAGAAGAAAACAAAATTTTCATCTTTCATTTGCCAAGTTTATGCATGGGAATGTTTGAAACCATTATGAAAGCAACATGAAATCCAATACAAGACCTAAGATATTAGAAATGTCAATTGCAACCTACCTTCTAAAACTGAAAGATGATGACCTAATTAGCAGAAAAACCCTAAATTTCATAAGAAACCAAAATTCTATATTTTTTGGGCTGAATGGGAATTGTTCCTCAAGCCATGGTCCCAGGAAGAGAGGAGTGAGGGAAGATCCATCTATTATCAACCGTTTTTTGAATATTTTCTTATCCCTATGATTCTATTGTTAAATATATTCACAAATGGAAGCAAACTAATCAAATCTACTAATGCTTGCAAATTAACAACACCAAATTCAGTTTAACAACTAACTATGAGATAACCTAAGCATACATATATATTAAGAGGAACCTCTGCTACAAGGGTTGGTCCCTAACCCAAGATATTTAGCCATCTGAGTCAACTCAGTGCTAGATCAAGGGAAAGCTACTCATTTTCATTAACATATCAAAAATACATCAAAATGTCTGGTCACAATCCTTCAACTCAAAAACTGCTTAGCTATCTTTCATAAAAAATATGAATCCTAATGAGGTTATATGCCTCTTTATTTATAAAACTGAATTTCCTAGAAAATTCCTTAAATCTAGGGAGGCTTGGCTCCCAATTTTGAGATTAACTGGTCTTAACTATCACTGGCTTGGCTACCAATGATCCTCATGACTTGACTGCTTGAAACTCTGAGCTGGTGTGATTTGATTGAGGGATCTTTGAGTGAGTGGGGAGTTAAGGAGGGAGATCCTATCTCCTATAATCTCTTTTTCTTGTCCCATTTGAGTTCCTGCATCCTAATTAGCCACAATTTGCTCCAAAACCCTACAATCAATGCACATTAGACCACTAGACATGACATCTTACTTTTACTCATCTCATTAAGAAAATTAAAACATGTAAAGAATTATGAGAAGAGTTGATTTTAGTAAGCTGGAGGTGCATTAAGGTCCATATAGTTTACCCATTGATGAGCTTCATCATCACCCCCTACTGAAAGTGTTGCTCATCCTTTGAGCAACTCAATCTATGTGCATGTCCTTCATTTCTTCAATGGCTTCCCTAACATCCCATGCTTCTGTTGTAGTCTCTTCCTCTTATGAATAAAACCCTGCATTCTTCTCTATCTACTCCCACTGCTTTCTTTCTTATTCTTATTTTATTCCTTCCAACATTCCTAAAAGCAATGGTGGACTGAGCCTCAAGCCAATCCAATTGACTTTGAGCCTTTATAATGCTTGCTTATACATTGGGGTTCTATTTAGTGCCTCCCTCATTCTGTCAAGAGAATGATATTCTCTGATTTTTAGGTTGTAAGGTAAGGTGTTCCATCTCCTTTGGAAATATTTCTAGCTATCATCTCCTAGCAATCTTAGCATGTCTTCAAATTGTGTGACTTCATGTTCTTGTATAGTAGGGTACCTTCGTGCAAGCTTGGGATCATTTGCAATGAGGTTGTGAGTGTTGATGACATCCATTGGGTTAGACTGTTATGCTCTGACCATAAGGGGTTCTGCCTCTTCTCTTGCCAATACCTTTTTCATCTCTGTAGCTATTGCATCCTCATGATTCAACCAATATGCCAAGGCCACTAATTGTAAGTCCCTTAGCTTTGAATTTGGGTCCCACACATTTAAATATGTCAAAGCTAAATTGTGTAGGTAAAACTTAGATATCTTTGCTCTATCCTCCAGGGTGCTTTGATCACAAAGGTCAATGAATGCTCTGTAGTCTTGGAAAGGCATAGTTCCTCTTTGTGCTAGGGTCCTTATCTAGAATTGTAGCCATTGCTCCTTGAGGTATAAGGAATATGAATTTTCTATCATCTTGCACTGGATTGCCTCCATGGATAAGTTGGCCATAGTTGCCAATTGGCCTTCCTTTTCATGTAGTTTCTTCCTTAGCCATGTGTTCTCAACCTCTAACTGAGATTTCATTTTTGCTTCTCTGTCTCTCATGCTACTTAGATCTTTGCTCATTTCCTAAAATTTCTCTTCCATGTGGCCTACATCCTCTACCCCTTTTGATTTAGCAATTTGCGTCCACCTTATGTCCTTTCCCTCTCTTTTCAAGTTCAAAGAATAGAGGAATGGAAAAATTTTGTGGTATCACCCTACCTCCTTCAATGAACCTGTAGTAGGAGCTGAGATTTGGCTGTGGGCTAGGTTCCTTCAGTTCCTGGCCTCTTCCTCTATTTCTTCTTAAGTAATTCCTTCTTGGTCTCTTTTCTGTGTTTCCTAAGGTTTGACAGAGTTTCCTGTAGGATTGTCTCTGCTTCCTGTAGGTCTGACAATGTCCCTATATGACACATTTTCCTTTTGATGATGTTGACCTAGTGACGAGCCTCCTAACATAAGTGATTGGAGTCTTGGGAGAAGCTTGTTTTGATTCCTTCTCCTTGATTTTTCATTAGAGGGACTGCTTTGTCTTGTTGTTTTGGTGAGTCTTCTATGACAATTGGAGTTTTGGTAGGGATTTCAGGTCTCCCTTTTCTAATCCTGGTGCTCTTTCTTCTCCTGAAGTAGAGTGGGGTTTGTCTTTGTCTTTTTCCCTTTGATTTGACAGGTGTACTTAGGGTAGTTAGAGCAACTATCGCCTCTTTCTCCGTAGGCTTTGGAGACATTCTTGCTGATTCTTCTTCTTCTCTGCTCTGAGTTGCAGACTTATGTTCATCCTTCTATCCTTCATCCTCTATTCCACTTCCTTTTTCATCCTCTTCTTTGTCTCCTTCTTCCTCTTATTTTTCCTCCTTTTCTTCCTCATTCTTATCCTATGTTCTTTATTTTGTTTCCTCCTATGTTTCTTCTTCATTTTCTTCCTCTATTTCTTCTTCCTTGACATTGTCTATTTCTTCTTCTCCCTCACTATTAGTATGGATTCTGTCATACTCAATGGCTTGAAATTCTCCTTCTTCCTGCATGTCTGCAAATTTTTTCCATGCAATAGGGATTCTTAAGTTGTGTAGAGCATCTTCAAGGATGAGTTTTGATCAACCCATGATGGGCTAGTTGTTGATGTTTTCCCTCTTGCACCTTGATGCTCATGTCTATCATGGATTGTAATAGAAAATAGGGTATACTCAGTCTGTTATGAGGAGGTGTGTTCTCTCCAAATCTCAGTTCTTGGAGGAGTCTGAAGTGGTATCCATAAACTACACTGTATCTTCCTTCACACGAAATATATTTGATGATGTGGTAACTGAATTCATTCCAAGGGTATGGAATGCTCTCCCTTCTAACCCCATTTTTGTCTTCAATTGGCTCTTCTCCTTCCAAAAAGAAACTTTTCTTTGCAAGGGTGTTGTTCTTATTGTCCTCTTTTCTCCATGGTAACCCTAGGGGAAGTGTAGCTATCATGCTTATAGCCTCAGGGGTAATTTCTACTGATAAACCCTTCACTATAGCAATGGCACTGGCTCTAGTGAGGGGTATGAGTGGCAAGGAAAATTCTCTGGCTACATCATCATCGTATTTTCTCATCCTCCCAAAGAACCCCATCTATTGATGCCTTGTAAAAATTTCCACCATTGGAGGATGTTGGTGGATTCTTTCTCTGTTGGTGGGTTCTCTTTTATTGAAACCTCTGATCATATTTCCCTGGTAATTATTGAGGTTTGGTTTGATACAGTTCAAGACTTCTGGTAGGTGAAGAAGTTTGGAAATTTAACTTTGATTGAGATGCAATGAAGTATATGCACTTTGAATTCTTAATCAAATTGAGGATTTCTTCTTTTCAAATGGAAAATATAGAAGGTATGGCACCTACCTCACTTTGCTATGTTCTGGTGATGATAACCCTTGATTTGATCTCCCTTAGTGTCCACTAATAGCATTGTAGGCTAATCTCCATGTATCCTATAGGTTTCCTGCTTTTTGTAGATGTTGACTACTTCCTATAGGTGTTATTTCAAGAATGCTAAGAGTAACCTCTTCTTTCAATGAATCCTCGATGTTGCCTTTCCTTCCTCGTATGGGAGTCAGTGTTTTATTTCTATTTATAGATGATTGTGTTGGGTGGTATGTTAGCTAGCTGAGTACGAGTGCATTCTTTTGGACTGTTGGTCCCACTACCTTGCCTCATAATCATCTCCCACTCCTAATCTTTTGTAACTTAACCATTTTTGGAATCATTCCCTTTTTCCTTTGATTTGACCTTGCCACATGTGTAGTGGTCTAACCCTTTTCTTCTCGTTATCTAACTGAGGGTGGCCAAGGTAACTAGCCACCTTCACGTATAAAATCAACTCCCACATTATTCCTATAATTTTTATCATATCATACTTATGAGAGTATTGGTAAGATGACATACCTATGGATCCTTTGCTTTGTTGATGATGTGTACTGGAGAGTGGTGCCAATTTTTTTTTCTTTTCAAGCTACATATTTTCACTGTATACTACCTTTTCTGATGCCTTGTTCCTTTTGATGATCTACAGGTGTTGGACCTTGTTGCTGCTGAGATCTGGAGGAGTTTTCTCATCCTTGTAGTCCCTGTGCTGAAGATGGCTACAGACTCTATGGGCTCTTTTGTGGGATAGGCTGCTAGAGGATTTTCTATAGGATGTCATGTAGCTACCTTTCCCATAAACTCTCACAATTTTCCTCACCTTTGAAGTAGAAGGGGTGTTGAAATGAGTGGAGAATGGGGTTATGGAATGGCAAGTGAGGGATGTTTCTCTTGGTATGCCTCCTCTTTCTTTTTTTCTCTCTTTTTTCCTTTTCTTTTTTTTTTATATAAAAAAATTATGAACTTGATTTTTTTGATGGATACAGGGGCGACATGGTTATGAAAGGTATTGGCTGTGGTGTGGTGAGGTAAATGGTTTTTTTTTCACATTCAAACACATGCTTGTGTCACCACCTTGCCATTGGACTATTTTTCTTGTTGTTTTCAAAACCTCATGTAATTTCTACAGGAAACTCTTGTAGTATTACAGGGAATCATGTAGAAAACACAACATTGTTTGAAATGATCTAGAGAGTATAGATGGAAGACTAGGGGGATAATGGAGGATATGATATGGGTGAAGTAAAACATGACTTTTGTAGGTCCTGTTGTCCTCTACATGATGTTCTTATCATCCTCTTGCAAACCTGCAAAACAGAATTGTCATCTTTGGTTCTTTTTCTCTTTTTGTTTTTTGAAAAACAACTAGTCTACCTCCAAGGAGCTTTTCATCCTAGTTTCCTGCCCTAGGTGCCTCAAAAGAGGTTTTCACCTAGAGATATTTTATTCTTATTCTTATTATTTTTTTAACACTCTCGGGCCACCTCAAGAGGTTTTCAACCCAATAGTTGTACTCAAGTGCCTCGTGGAGGTTTTCACCCGAGTCTCTTTATTTTTTGTTTTGTTTTTTCTTTTCTCTTTAGAGAATTGGTGGTGTGGAAGCTGAGACTTGATCAACCACCATCACTCTCTTGTTGACGCTATTGATGAATTCTTACTTTGATAAGGGCTTTTTGTAGATTTTTAATCTGCACCCATTGACAAGCAAAGGGATAGCCTCTGCATCAATGGTTCTTATTTGAACATCACCATTATCGTGACATTTTCTATTACATAAGGCCCTAACCATCTAGTCCTTAACTTTCCTTTGAAATATTATACCGAGAATCATACAACAAAGCCCAATCTCCTTCTTAAAACTTTTTGTCTTTTATATTCTTGTCATGCTAGATTTTCCTTTCAACTTGAGTCACTTTTGTGTGCAGGAGGGCCTACATCCTAAATTCATCTAACCCATTCAGCTAGAGCAATCTTTCTTGTTGTGCCCTTGTGATATATAGATCCAGTTGTGCTGCCATCCTTAAGGTGTTGTATTAAAATTCAATGGAAAACAATGCTTTCTTCCCATAGGCCATCTCATAAGGAGTGAAGCCAATGGTGGTCTTCCAAGTGGTATTGTAGGCCCAGGTGGCCTCAATTAATTTGTCTGCCCAATCTTTTTTTCTGTTGATAATCACCTTGGTCAGAATGCTTGCCAATGCTTGGTTGGTTACTTCCACTTGCCCATTAGCTTGTGGGTGGTAAGGGGTGGATTTTATGTGCTTGATCTTGTGTTGGCTTAATGAATTTTCAATAATGTGAGATGTAAATTGACTAACTTGATCAGTGACCAACTCTCTAGGGTACCCAAACTTATAAAACACATTCTCCCTTAACAATTCAACCACTTTTTCTTCTGTTGCTACTTTGATGGCTTTGGCTTCAGCCCAATTTGTTAAGTAGTCAGTGCACCCAATGATGGATTGCTTCTGTCTGGATGGAGGGTCAATGGGCCCGATGAAATCCATACCCCACTTGTCAAATGGCTCGAAATTCTTACAAAGGAATCTCATCCATTGGGGTAGGTTTCCCAATCATTTGGCACCGATCACACCAGCTGGTATACCTCCTTACATCTTGGTGAAGAGTGGACCAATAATAACCAACTTGTAGTACCTTGAATGTTGTTCTTTTGGCTATAAAGTGACCTCCAAAAGCCCATCATGACAAGCCAGAAGGATGTTGAATACTTCCTCATCCATGACACATCTTCTCAGAATTTGATCTGGACCTAGCTTGAAGAGATTTCCTCCAATCCAAGTGAATGGGGTGCTTTTCCTTATCATTCCGCTCTTTTCCATGGAGGACAAATTTGGAGGAATTTTTGTAGATACCAAGTAGTTTGCTATGTCAACAAACCATGGAGAGAGAACTGAAATTGTGTATAAATGTTCATCTCGTAATTAATCATCAACCATTCCTTCATCCTTACAGGCAAATCCAATTTGGATAAAAAAATATGCAACTACATTCTCCTTTCTAAGCTTATCAATAATAGTTAAATCAAATTGTTGCAATAAAAGTAACCATCTAATAATCAAGGCATTTACATCAGGTTTATTCATCAAGTATTTAATTGCAACATGGTTGGTGTGTACAAATTTTTGGTAACCAATAATGTAATGTCTAAATTTATTCAATGAATGCACAACAAGTAGGAGCTCTTTTTAAGTCACTGTGTAGTTTATCTCAGCTTTCGACAGATTCTTACTGATGAAGTAAATGGCATAAGGCAGCTTGTCATTTATCTATTCTAGAAAATCTCCTATAGCTTTGTGAGAGGCATTGACATGAATATGAAAAGGAAGAGCCCAACTTGGGCCACAGAGAATAGATGCAGTAGTCAACGTGCCCTTTAGGGTGTCCAGGGGTGCTTGACAAATTTCTGACCATAAAAATCTGGAGTCTTTGGACAATAACCCAAATAAGGGAGAAGCTAACTTGTTGAAATATTTTATAAATCTCCTATAGTATCCAGCTAAATCTAAAAATCTTATGACCTCCCTCTGTTTCTATAGAGTCGGGACCCTTTTGATGATGGCTATCTTATTTGGGTATACCTACAATCCTTCCTGGGATATTGAGTGACCTAGAACAATCCTTGTAGTCATCAAGAACTCGCATCTTTCTGGACTAAGGGATAAGTTCATTTTAATGCATTTGTTTAGCAACTTACCCAGGTTAGAGAGAGCCTCCTAGAAATCACACCCATAGGGTGTGAAGTCATTAATCTAAATTTCTACTGCATCATGAACTAGCCCTACAAATATACTCAAGACATGTCTCTGGAAAGTGGAAAGGGGATTACTTAGACCAAAAGGAAGGACCCTATAAGTGAAAGTACCCCAAGGATAGGTGAAGGTCGTTTTATCCTAGTCCTCTGGGCTTATCTGGATTTGATTGTACCTGTTGAACCCATCTAAGAAAGAGAAAAACTTATTCCTTGCCAAACCATCTGACACTTGGTCAATGAAAGGTAGAGGAAAATGGTCCTTTTTTGTTGCTTTGTTTATCTCTCTGTAATCAACACAAATCCTCCACTTTCCATTTTTCTTTGGAACCAACACTAGAGGAGACACCCACTTGTTGTCTCAGATAGGGTAAATGAATCCCACATCTAGTAGTTTCTGCAACTCTTCTTTGACTATATCCTTGAGAGCTAGATTCATTCTCCTTTGGGGTTGTCATACTAGTTTGCAACCTTCTTTGATGTAAATGTGGTGATTACACATTGAGGGGTGCACTCCCTTCATTTCTTTGTAATTCCAAGCAAAGGCATTCAAGTTCTCTCTTAGCATATTACATAACTCTTATTGGTGTACAGAGATAGAGGGGTTGATTTTCAATGCTCTTTCAAGGTCGAATTCTATTGTCTTGACACAAGTAGGGTTCCAGTTAGCTAAGCATAGATCAACTCGATGGTTGTTCTTGGATTCCTTCACTACTTCCTCCAGAGACATGGTGTTGGGAGTTGGATTTTGGAGGATGTATTCAACCAAATCATCTTCATCAAGTTACCCTCCTCCTATGGTAGTTTCTAGGGTATAAATTTGGGATGAGTAGACTTCATCTTCTTCCTCTTCTTCTAGCCATAAAGGTAAATCATGTTCTAGAGATGGCTGATTAGGAGGGTACAAGACCAACTTCTTGGATAGATGTCCATTTCTTATAGTCATATTTCTAGCCCTGCAGCTTATGTAGGCATCGATAGTGGCTAACCAAGGCCTCCAAAGGATGAGAGGATAAACATTAAATTTGGTATTAGGTTGGAGAACTAAGAAGTCTGCAGGGTATTCCCATGAATCAATGGAGACCTTCACATCCTCGACAATCTACTCAGGGGCTACTGTGGATTGGTCTGAAAGATACAAGACTGTCGTGGTCTTTCTTAATGATCCTTGGAGATTCATCTTGAGCATAATGTCCTTAGTCATTACATTGATCGCAGCCCCAAGATCAATCAAGGTATGGGGGACAATGGTGCCATCGATGTGTACATCTTCTACAGGGCTTCCAGCATCTAAATACTTTGGGAAAATTACCTGCCCCAATGTTATACAGGAATAGTGTCCACTTGGATGCTACTATTCCCACTAAGATGGGTGGCTATATTAGAAACAAAAAATCAAAGTCTACTATTGATTCCTTTTATGAAAATAGATGAGAGGAGAACCAAGAGGGCCAACCTGAGTCTTGCGCTCGATTTCCTCTCCTTCTTGATAGAATTTTGCTGCTTCTTCTTTGTTTACTCAGCTTCAAAAGGAGCTGTGGAATCACAGCAACATACTACTATGCAAGAAACAAGGATCTAAACTCATAAATAATGTAGGATCAAATGTGCATTAACCATATACAAGCATATATAAACAAGTACACAAGAATATGGAAGGAAACAAGAATAGCTTTATTCAGATGAAAAGTAGAAAGAAGATTACAACCATGTGCTCTGACCCAGCATCATCCTCCAGCTAAGAAGCCCTTCTTCACCTCAAGCAAAGCTAGATCACCCAACACTGATAATGTACACCAGAATACTAACAACACTTCTCTATAGGATACAAAATTCTAGCCCCTGGATCTCTGTGATGAGGGATCCATATATAGATGATTACAGAGAGGTGAGTCATCTTTTGGGATCTTGATTAGTGTCTTCTATCTGATAGTTCCTACTTCCACTTGGAGAATGATGATCTCTTACTCATCCCTGGTCGAAAATGGAGTGGCAAGTGTCAGAGGGGAAGCTTCTGGAAGATTCCATGATCTTCCACCTCGCATTTTTTCCCTGCGATTTGTCCATTCCTGACCATCACACCCTACAGAGGAGAAATTCAGTATGCATCGCACCCTGTACATTGGGAAGGTGATATGCAGCACACCCTCTATGTTGAGCTTTAAGTATGGTCTAGTTTTGACCATTCATGAGCAATTTTCTATGGAGAACTTCTGGGAGATGATGTAATCAGTTGACCTTTTTCCTTTAGGCAGTGAAGCAACACCTTTAGGGACATAGGAGCCCTCAGTTTATGGACATTTTTGATTAGGGTTGAAATGCCCAAAAATGTCTATAACAGTTGCCCCCTAAAGAATGAGGTCGTTAATCTTTTTTGATGTCGGGTGAAATGCTTTACTATGAGGATCCGAAGTTTTTCCGAGCTAGGAGGCAACCTGTAATAAGATACAATACAATACATTATTTTGAAAATATTTTTTCATGATCTAGCTGAGGCAAACATTCCCATGCTCAGCTTTATAAATTCATTTTCATGTACATAGGACAGACGATCATCTGTGTGACAAACTGATGATATGGACACATCATCCTTTGATTTGGATGATCATCTGTTCGGAAATGATGTACGCTGGATGTTTTTATATTCCCGAATATATCACAGCCCGGATAAATAAAGCTAGATCCGAGGTCTTCAAAACTCATTCAATCTTCACTCGGAGTACAAGATCCATGTGAAAAATGTTCTGGAGTTGAACATGGAAAGACATCGCCTGATTACCAGCCAATGATGTAAGCTGTTAACAGGCGCGAGAGGAATCACCAATAATGACAATGACCCTCAAGGCATTACAGTACAATTCACGTGGTGTGAAAAAGGACTTGGCGTCAAACACCATGCAAAATCTCTTGGTTAAAGGCCATTGATGTAAACCTGTCGCCGAAAGTGAGAAACTTGCCATTGAGGCATGCAAGCTTCAAAGTACTGAAAGGGTTGTTCCTAAGTCAACTTCTTGGATAATGAGCTGATGTCGACAAGAAGTGACCTGTCGCAGGAGGGCTTTAATCAATCCCACATCAACAACATGTAATGAAGCAAATGATTTTGGAGGTGAAAACAATCTGACGATACAAGATTCAGGGTAGCGGTCATGAAGGAATGGAGCATGAATGTATTGCAGTGGGTGAGACACAGGCGAATTGTCTGAATGACTTCTCTTGAACATATTGGTGACACTGACTATGGATTGGTAGCATTAACCCCAAAGATGGATGGTGTGATGGACCAATGGTGATGACCAGTGAACGGAACAACCCAACCTGGCATGGATGTGAAAGGAAAGTGTCATGTTCAAGAGCGACTTGCTACCAATAAAGCTTTTTCAAGCTTTCTTCCCAATATTCCCCAGTCATTGCTGACCAATACCTCTTTATTTTTGTCAAGCTTGAGGAGGATAACATATTCTTGTTCTATAATCCGCCCTTCGGGTGAACCTGTTGCTATATTTTAGTGAGCCTAGTGACAGTGAAACTCATTCTCATCCGTGTGGATGAGTTTGTCACTATTCAGTTTTAATGATTTTAACAAAAAGATAACTCGGTCCCTTTCAATTTTATAGAGTCTGAAAGGAATAGAAAGGAGACTCCAATGATTCTTTTTCTTCATGTAATCTCTTAAGTCTGAAAAATCGTAAAATAATACAAAAGGAATGGATTTTCAATAGTTTTAACGAGCCGAACAAGACAAGCGCTCGATCTTTTTGTGTAATAATCCCTCAGGTCCAAAAAGATTAAAATCTAGAGGAGGGATAGCACTTCCGATGACTTTAATGAGCCGGAGAGGCCAATCGCTCGGCAATCTTTTCATATTTTATGAGTCAGTTGAAAAGAGCTTAAAGGAGACTCGTTTTCGAGGAACGAGTGATGGTTTCGGGTAGCAGTTGATTCCAGTTAAGGTTTGGTTCTCCAATCACGGCAGTGTCACAAGGATGGCTAATAGAATCACTCTTCGCAAATGTTCCTCAAAGGGGTAAACAATCATGTGGGGGTGAATGATCGGCTAAAACCAGAGTGGAGGTGATGATGAGAACACGACCAAGGCTCAAAAGTTGGCGATAAGGCATTCACAATGGTTATTTACCAGTTCATTTTTTAATGAGCTTAAACGCTGGGATAAGCATTTGCTCATGACTTATGTTTATTTTTTAACGAGATTGAAATATACGCTAAAACTTCTCGTGGGGGGTTTACTTTTTAACGAGCTTGAACCCTGTGGTAACACTGCTCACCAGTCGTATGATAAGGATGTCTCATTCAAGATGCTATTTTGAAGGGGCTTACATCTTTTAAAGCTTTGCCCCGAATCCTTTCTTTATGCAAGCTAGGAAACGACCAGCCTTACGGGTTTAAAGGGTTAGAGGTACTACAAATTTAAAAAATAAATAGTCACTCTTCGCTTGCACGCGGAAAGGTTTGCATGCCCCCAGGTATAGCGAAAAATTTCCAGTTTACCATGAAAGTTCCCCGCGAAGCAGACCGAATGCTTTCATGGCGATGTCTACCAAAATAGACAAAGGGGAGTGGTGCAAACACATGCCACTCAGCATAACCTTAATGAAGGTATCTTATTCCATCCTAATCCATTTTCCTATGAGGACGGGTGTGTCAGACTAGTCATATATACCCCACGAAAACCCACTCTATACCCAAGGTTTTCCTGCCGAAACGGACTAGGGTGCATGCCCCCTGGGTTTCAGTCACATCCTCCTGAATCACTCGCGCTCATTAGGTGGATGGACTGGAGACCGATGAGACATTCCTTGCGTGAAAAGACCATTTAGGGATGGCATTTGACTATTTTCGATGTGTGAACCAGGGAATGACATTTGGTCTACGAGCTTGACCATTCTCCCTTCATGCGAAAAACACATTACTCTAAAGAGTGAGGAGACGACGGCTCCCATGCAATAAATATAGTCACATCCAAGGAGTAGATTATAATCCAAGGATCCTTGAACTACCATCACGTTCATGTGAACGGTTTTCCTTCTCAAAGTAATGGGCGCCTTTGGAAGGATCCCTAAAGGTTGATTGGTTCCTTTGTCGAAGCCTGTCAAATTTCTCATTTCAGGCAAAAGCGATGGAAAACCAAGCGCTTTCCAAGCAGTTGAGGAAAGGATACTAATAGAAGCCCATTCATCGATGATGGTACTAGGCATGACCACTTTGTAAGCTTGTATAATAATTCTGAATGGTACACTAGCTGGTAAACGGGGTCTGCCTAGTAGATTCCAGTCGAAGGAAATGACTAGGTTGCTTGGTGGTGGGACTGAATAGACGGCCGGATATGACTCTGATGAACTTCCTTCCTACGATAAAGGAACGGGTGGACTACCCACAAGTTCATCGTAGTCTGTGTTGATGAAAAGAATTTGAACGATGTCGTTCTCTTTCTCTTCAGTGACGGTATCATTCGAAGATGAACACTCTGAAGGCAAGACTGGGTCAACTGTCGTCTCGACCTTTTGGCTTTCGTCTGGTATGGATTCATAGGGTTCATTTTCAATGATAGGCACTTCGGTCGACCACAATGACGGGCCAGCCAGATTTTCAACCAATGGTGGACTTGGCAAGAGTTTTTATATCCAGGAGGGAGCCATAGCGGTGAAGCAGGATGGTCATCCAAAACTCTTTTCGCCTCGCCAAGGAAGGGACAACGGTGGATGGCGTGATTTCCTTCATGCAATTTACAAGGAAATTTTGGATTCCTTTTCTGTCCATGTGCTTCGAATTCATTGGTTGATATTGTGCATTCAACATGATCGTCAGAGGTTGACGCCACCAAATTGTGCAAACGAGGAGACCAGTCCCTTAAGATTCGAGGGATGCAGGGACAATCTCAGTGATAGTGGTCTCCATTGCAAATTAAACAAGGAGATTTAGGTTTTGACGGTGTGGTGTGAGGATTTTCGCTAGATGACGCTTGGTTGCCCCCTTTCGATTTGGTTCCTTTTTCTTCTTTTCCTTTTTCTCTTTCTTCTTCTTCTTCATCTCGGTTACTTGATTTTTAGCTTTATCAGCTTTACCAAGCGAAGAGGAAGGAGGAGAGGAAGAATAAGATGAAGTAGAAGGTTGGGAGGCAACTCTAGTGTCATCTAGTTGCTGACTTGACTGTTCAGGAATTACAGGATTCTGAATGACAGAGGTAGAGAAGAGACAGATAGGCAAACCAATTGTCAATCCTGGAAGTGAAAAGGTGGCCATATGGGGTGCACCAACATCTCCCCAAGAGGAGAAGGGACTAGGATTTCCTCCAAGGGGAAATCCTTGGTTGGTAGACTCCATTTTCTCAACCTAAAGACCAACGAGGGAATTTGTGATGTTATTCCGATTAAAACAAATTTTAGATGCTTTGACACAACTTGTTTTTTCAATTTTAAAGAGTCGAGAAAAAACAAAAGATGACTCTAGTCGCCTTCGATTTTTATTGAGCTTGAAGTGACAAGTGCTCAGAGGAACTTTTCCTTTAAGGAGTCTGAAAAGGAGAAAAATCGACTTCTCTGGAGATCTAGGTAGAGGGGATTACCAAACCAATCACAAAACTGCAGAATACTTTTTACGATACGGCAGTCAATCTTCCCGAATGCTGTGTTCAGTGCATTGCAATCGATAGGGCGACAGACACGGCTTCCTAAGGATAAAGGATGCAGCCTATTGTGGTCTCCCAAAATATACTCGATGGTATGTGGGAGCACAAGTCCGTACTAGCACTTGTCGTCTCAAAGTGGAGGAATCACCCAACCAACAACGAAAGCAACAGTTACCAGGTTTTACGACGCCGAAATACATCTCTAGCCTAAACCTCTAGATGTTGTGCGTTAGGTTCCAAAGCGTTGTTAGATTCATTTAATTTATTTTAAGTTTATCTTTCTTAAAAATTTTCCTTTCAGGTTCACCATGTTATGTGTATACAATTCCTAAAATGCAGTCTAAAATGATAAAAAAAAGTTTAATCTTCTTTTGACAATGAAAATCCTAGCTACTAAGGAAAGAAAGTTAAGAATCTTTCTGCAAAGAGCACAAAGCACACGCTAAATGCATTGTCCTAAATCAAACTAAGCAGTCAAAATGCAAATGCACATGCATGTATTTGTTTTCATCCTTCTTAATGTATGAATGATGATAAGAAATCTATGTGCAAATCTGAATTATTTTTCAAAGCGACAATACTCAACAAATTTCTTTTCAAAATGAAGTGAAGGTAAGAGAGACACTTTGCGATTTCGAAATGAAAATTGCTTTTCGACACTTTAAAAAATATTAATTCAAATCATATGCAATAGTAATTATATAATTGACTATCAAGAACAATGGGATTGTCTTATAAAACTAAAAACGACGGCTACGACAATTTCAGATCAAGAAACGACAGTTCGACTATGCTACTTTTTGCAAAACAGAACTGGAAATGGCACACAATACATAAAAACACTTATAGTTCTTTGCACTATGGAGGTGGAATAATGTAAGAGAAGGGGGTTTTCACAGAAACACACTAACCACAGGCAGCAAAACTCCTGAATAGGACTGAAAACAGTGAGGAAAAACCAAAGTCTGAAGGTAGAGTTAACCCTCCCTGAGCATCGCACTTGTCACACTGTGAATTCAGTATGCAACGCACCTACTGCACTCGAGAAGTGTGATGCATAAAGACTGCCTTGAAGGCAGGGTGCGATGGTACCAGTGCAAGACTTTGAATGATTTCTTACTCACAATTTGCAATTAAGTTCAGGGATTTAGGCTGAGTAAGTGATGTTCAGTATATGTAAAACACAGGGGTGATCTAAGGAGGTTACTAGAGCCACCACTTAGGGCAATTAGACTGTTTGCAGATCGATTGTTTAATTCATAAACAAAACCCAGAGATAGACTGAAGCAGCATTGAGCTACTTTGCATTTGTATGACAAATGCAGTTCAAAGGCTAGCTGGCTTGGCTTCAGGCTCCGTCTGTAAGTTTATAAAAGAAACAAAGATAGGCTAACAAACAATCTAGTCACTCCCCAGTGGAGTCGCCATTT
>APFE031436549.1:200598-228655 GCA_000404065.3 Pinus taeda | reverse complement strand
TACAGGATGCAGTCTCAGTGAAAATGATGAATCAACAGCTGTGCATCAACCAACCTATAGGTCTATGATTGGAAGTTTACTTTATTTGACAAGTACCCGACTAGACATCATGCATGCAGTGGGAATAGTTGGGAGATTTCAGCCAAATCCAAAGGAAACTCATCTTCAAGCAGTGAAGAGAATTTTCAAATATCTTCAAGGAACACAAAACTATGGCTTATGGTATCCTAGAGATACAGATCTCACACTTCATGCTTATACAGATGCAGATTGGGCCGGAAGCGTGGATGACAGGAAGAGCACAAGTGGTGGAGCATTCTTTATCGGTTCCAGAGTAGTATCTTGGTTCAGCAAGAAACAGAGTTCGATTGCCTTGTCTACAGCTGAAGCAGAATATGTTGCTGCTGCATCTTGCTGCATTCAACTCCTTTGGATGATGCAGACCTTGCAGGATTTTCAAATCACTTATACACCACCTATTTCCATCTTATGTGATAACAAAAGTGCAATCAGCATTTCAAAGAATCCATTCATGCATTCAAAGACCAAGCATATACCGATCAAGTATCATTTTCTTCGGGAACAAGTTCTTGAACAAAAAGTCAAGTTGGAGTATGTTCCTTCCAAGGAACAAGTTGCTGCTATTCTCACCAAACCATTGCCCAGGGAGACTTTTGAATACCTCAGGCAAAAGTTGGGGGTTGTTGATGCATCATCTTGTTGAATCTCTTTTGATGGTTGTACGCACGGTTCATTTGGGGTACATGCGTACATTTGCTGGTTTGAGGATTGGTTGAAGATTGAATGGCACAGGTTCAGGGGAGCACATAATGCATTGTTGGCATTATGGAGGACGTACAGAAAGGAGATCATGGATGCTGGTCTGAATATTGCTGCAATATGTCTCTATATCTTTCTTGGTCATTAATGGTGTCTGGTGGATTATGGTTCTTCTTTGCAGATCTGGTTCATATTCAGGGGGAGCATGTTCTTAGGGGGAGCATAACCCTTTGCCCTTGATGTCAAAGGGGGAGAATATTGCTGAAGTTTTGAGGTTGCCATCAAGTCCAAAGGGGGAGATTGTTGGCATTATGTTTCTGGTATGGTTATATGTTACAGATGTTGTACTTGATGGCAACACCCATGGCATGGCTCTTAATTTGATGAGAATTAAGAAGTACGCAGGAGAACAGTTCAGGAGGTGCGTACCCACAGGTACGCCGTGCAGGGATCGCGTCCTGTTATGCAGATTACCCATTCATGAGGAGCGTACCCCAGTGCACACACTTCAAGGCAGTGAAGTGCGCACACGTGGGGTTTCTTATGGTATTTAGCCGACAGTATTGTGTTATTATGGTTTTGGCCCGTGGTATTGATCCATGATTTGAGGAAGATCTTGCCTATATAAAGCAAAGGAGATCATTTGGCTAGTGCATCTTTTTGAGTATTGAATATCTTAAGATCTGAAATATTGGGTTCTCGGTTTAAAAGCTTGATCTATAAAAGAGAAGTTGGAAGCGAATCTATGAAGGGTGATCTCTCGAGCGCAAGTTCAGATCTGAGCATCTGACTGTATTTCGGCCCTAATCAGAGGTACGCAGAGGCGATGAAGGAGCAGTGTGTGGGTACGCAGAGGCGATGAGGAAGAAGTGCGTGTGTACGCAGAGGCGACGAAGGGGCAGTGCGTCGGTACGCAGAGGCGACGAAGGTGCAGTGCGTGGGTACGCAGAGAGGCGGTGGTTCAGGTGCGTGCCTACTGTGGCAGTACGCAACGCGATTGGTCTTCTGGATGCGTGCCTACTGTTGTAGTACGCAACGCAATTGGTCTTCTGGGTGCGTGCCTACTGGGCAGTACGCGACGCGATAGTGCATTTGGGTGCGTACTGTACGCAGATCAGTAAAAGGAGCAGTGCGTGGTCACGCAGTGCAACAGAAGGAACTCTACGGGTATACGCAGAGAAGCAGAGGGTGAAGTGCGTAGCGACGCAGGCCAGTAAAGGGAAAACTGCGTATCTGTCTTAAGATCTTCTGTTGGCTGAATTTTTCTGTTGATAAGGTGTTCTGGGTTCAGTTTTGTCATTATTGATCTGGTTATTACAGCTAACTGTATTATTTACATGTACTTGATGATTGGTTGATGTGTATGGATCCAGTTTGAAAATTTATGAAAAGTGGTCCTTGAAAAGAAGTAGGGGGTTGTAGCTCCCTTCCAGGAGAGACTGGAAAACGAGAAGAGAGTTGTAGCTCTCTGCAGGTTGCAGCCTGCGTACTGGTAAAGGACTGCACCAGTACAAGACAATTGTAAAAGGAGTTTCTAATGAAAGAAGATAGAGCATATTGCAGCAGGGGGTTTCCACCCACATTGGGTTTCCACCTTAATATCTGGTGTTCTTTGATGTGACTGTCTGTTTTTCTTGTTCATGCTCATTATTTTATGGTACTGATATGCAAAAATAATTCAAAGTATAAGTAAGGAAGATTTGGTAAAAGGACTAGATAATACTGATTCACCCCCCCTCTCAGTATTATTTTCAACACGCATTACTAGAATTTCATGATATTTGGAAGGATAAAACATGAGTTAACTCATTAACACTATGTCTTTCACTCAATGTTGACTCTAAAAAGGTGGAAATGTTTTCCTTAGACTTCTCTTTGGAAATTTCCTATCTTGATAGAAGCAAGCACATAAGGAAATAGAAATAACGTGGAGGCAACATCTATCTTTTTCCTAAAGGGAACTTGTGGAGAAATTGGAAAAGGATAAGCCTCCCATCACTTATATATTGGAGGCTAGGCCACAGTAATGAGGATAAGAATTTGTGCACTATTATGTTGGCAATGCATTATTGAGAGAGAGAGAGAGAGAGGAGCTAGGAGCTAAGGGAAGACTTGTTACAACAATCATGGTTGTAATCATTCTTCTCAGAAATGATAATATAGATATACTCATGTTTTGTCTATGTCGTGATATTGATACATTCTTTATATATATGTTGATTCAATGGTGAGACTAATGTTTAATCATTGATGAAGCTATATTTATATGTTTTTATATGTTTATGTGTTAGATTGTTGAAGTCACATATGTTGTGAAAGTCACTTGGTGTCCTTCTTATGTACAGGTTTTGATATGAGAGCTTACCAGGGATCTTCTCTTCGTCACATTGAAAACTCTAGCAAATTTGTGCTAAGGGAAATAAGCTACCCCTTCACCGTCGCTTTATCAATTCTTAGATTAGCATTGCTATGTTAGCATGTGTCTTGTCAAAATAGTTTTAGGTACCTTGCTTTTGTCTGCCTTGGCTTCCAAGAAACCTACGACGGTTCTCTTACCACCACTTGTGCATTAATCCCTATAGAAAACTCAAGAGTGAGCTAAATGATTCAAAAAACAAATCATGTTCTAATGGATTTAACCTTGTACAAAAATTACCTACAAACAAATCCTTAAAAACAAAAAAATAAATAATGGTGAGAAACCAAACTGGAAATTCCAGATTGATTTTTCATTATGTTCCTTTCAATGTTACAATATATATATAATTATATTTATATATATATATATATTGGATAATTCATCAACCCCAATCCATTAGTCCTGGATTAGAACATAAATGTAGTTCCCTTGACTAGATCTAAAAAATACGATAGGAAAGAACCATCATGGCCAAAACCATCTGTGAAATCCATGTGCAAGATCATGGGTAGGTCCTCCCACCATCCTTGGGTCCACCCAACTATTATTGGGTCCTCATAAAAAATAATCACGGGGCACTGCCATGGACCCTCTGCGAGAGGGTGACCGCCCCTCTCCCCCGTTGCGCCTAGCGCAACGTAACATGGCCTTGCACTAGTTGTGGAAAGAATATAACACATACTCAACATGTTTATCAATTATCCACTGTTGTGTTCAAAGACCAGAAAACATTGAACATGTATGCTTAGAAGTGTTTACATTGTGCTATACACTACAAGGTAGGAAAAGAGGAGGTGCAGAGAGACTATGCATTACAAGATATGTAAATTATAATAAATTTGTTGATCTTGATAACTATTACAGAGAATGGTTAATATTATATGTCAAATATCGTACTGACGAGAACAATTTTAAGGAATAATATTCAACTTGGGAGAATGCATATTTATTATTTAAAAAAATCATAAAATTCAATGAACGAAAATTCACAAATGAAACAATGACAGTGTGGACTGATATTAATAGCATAGTAGTTGAGATTGAAAAAAATAGACAAATTTTTTTGAAAGAGATGTACCTACATATGAAGGAATAGACAACGAAAAATGTGATCAAGAATACAATATCAAATCAGATTTTCAATATTTGTAAAAACGCTAGAAATGTAAAATCAATTGTTGAGACCTTGCCAACTTGTAAAATAGCCACAAGTACTAGAAGAAACAAAATGCTATGAAATCATGAGAATTCTCAACCCAAAACAAGAAAAAATAGTGAAATAAATAGCAACTAAGAAAAACACATGCAAATCATCCATTGTATATACATGCAAATCGTGAAAATGCAATATTCCAATCTCTAATTCACTTATACAACATGATGTTTACATATGGTACAACTCAACAAAAACAAATCACAACAACATAGATAGGAATGGAAGTGTTCAATGCAACATTTTTTATAGTGTTGCATTATGCCTTCCATTTACCATTTAACAAATAAAAATATCTTTCACTTAAAGGTGAAAAATTAGGCACATTGACAAAACATTGCGAACAAACCCATGTTATGTTGATTGATGAGGCGTCTACCATAGGTTCAACATTATTATACAAAGTTGAAAAACATTTACAAGAAATACAACATACCTTGTTGGCATATTTTGGAAATATTGATGTAATATTTTTAGGTGACTTGTTCCAAGCGCAACTGATCAAAGATTCTCCAATTTTTTAGCAACTAATTTAATGGGGAAAAATTAGTATATGGTTATGGAAGGAAAAAGTAAAATGCAATTAATTGTGTTCCATAATGCATCAAAAATATAACAAATTCATTGAAATCCTTAACAAAATGTGATTGAATCAATAATCTGATGAAGAGATAACATATATAAACGATAAGTGCTATAAACCTTCTCCATTAGATCCATGGTATCCATACCTATTTTATAGGAATATGGATGTATAGAAGCATAACGAAAAAATATTTTCATGTGTAAATGAAGAGCTAATATTTCTTTATGTGATTTACAAATCTCACAATAAGGAAATAGGCTATGTAGCATATGAGAAAACAACGATATTACCGTAAAAAGTTATTATCAAATGAAATTTTAATGTTGATATATATGCAAAGAACTATAATACAAAATATGGTCTTGTTAATGGCGTGGATGGAATATGCAAAAAAAATACGAAAAATAGAGAGAATGTTGATGTCTTATGTATAGATTTTGTAAATCCAAAAATTGGTAATACAAAGAAACAAGTATCTTGAACTACATGATCAAAACATTTCACCTAACTGGACTCTAATATTACATGTTCCAAAACCATTGACATGTCATAGCAATAGCTTTAGAACTATAGTTTTGGAAAAAATTTCTGATACAACTAGCTTGTGCTAGAATAATTAATCGATCATAGGGTTTAACATTGAATGGACTTGCATTTGATCCAAATGGCATATCGATACATGGACTAGTTTACACATCAGTGTCACATGTTAGAACCATGGAATCATTGCATCTTCTTCAAAAAATAACACAACAGAACTTTTGTGTGAATAAGAAAGTATTAGAAGAAATGAAACGCTTAAGAACTAAAGCATCATGGAAATCAGGATACATAGAAAAGTTGATAGCAAGTGCAAGTACTTTAACAATTGAAATTTTGAATATGCAAAGTCTACATGCTCATGTGAATGACATTGTGCATGATGAAGACCTAATTAATTTTATGATTCTCTATATCTAGGAAACACATCTAAAATTTCCACTATCAAATACTGAATTTCACAAATCCAATTTCAACATATCAAATTGTCTTCATGGATTACTTACTTGCATACAAGAAAACATAGAAATTTTATCAATGAAAATGTTTTCAATAATAGAATTGAACTTGTTTTTTCGGGGTTATATTTCCAATGCTAGATATGCATAATAGCTATATATATTGTGCCACTTATATCTGTTTCATGAATTATTGAAGTGATAACAATAGCAGTGGCAAAATTCATGCCTGGTGATTACATTTTTATGCTTATTGGAGATTTAAATATTGACATTCATTCAAATAGAAAATGAATTAAACTTTTTTTTAAAGTACATGTAGTGCAAACAATTACAAGAAGTAGCGATGGATTTTATTTATGGGAATAAGACTATTATTGATCACATTTGGATAAATTTTCCTCTTCAACATTGTCATGTTCATATTTAACATTCATACTAGAGTGATCATTATGCAGTTCATGCTTTGCTACGCTTTGTGTGATTCTAGCCTTGCATAAGCTATACATTTTCTGTTTTGAAGAGATAAATTTCACTAGAAATAAAAGATGCAATAAAACAGGTTTTTGTAATTCTTACTTATTTTGTATAAGATGTAGTGGTACATTTGTTTGTTTGTTCTCATGTGGAGTCCAAAATGGACAAGTAATTAATTTAACTATTCCAAGGCGATAAAAATTGTAGATTGCAGGAATCATATATACTTTTGAGGTATGGGTATTCTTAAATATTTAAGTTTTTTCTTTGTCGTTTACTTTTTTCAATATTTGATAGTTCATATTTGTTAATTGTATTATCATAACTTAAGCTAATCATTAATTTTACAATTGCAGAAGATACGAAAAATGCACATTTATGGAATGTCCGAATGTGAGAAAGTGTTGTTATTGTCTTTTTTGCATGTTTTGTTCCTTGTACACACTCACTACTTCACACATTTTCTTCACATATTTTCATCTCGCATTAAAAGTTTTCCATACATTCATGAAATTTTTTAAAAATGTGATTAATTTTTGAATTAAACCTTATTTAGGGAACAAATTATGTGTTTGTGAGAAAAAATGAGATATGATTAACAGATAAAAGAGTGGAGCAATTTGTAATAATTGGCCAAACTGCATGCTTTTTTGAGCTTTTTCAAATCCGTCAGGTTATTCGTAAATCAAAGTAGACAACGAGAGAGTAGTGGGGACCATCCATGCGACCAAATCACTTCCTAATAGGGATAACTGAGCACGCCTTTTACAGTGAGAATTATTGTGAATATATAGTTTGTAAACTAATTTTCATTATCACAAATAACTCATAGCAACATGGAAGCAACATGCATAATAAATCGATGAGATAGTTTTGGAATTTCAAGATTTATTTGCACTAGTTTCCATAAAAGTTAGCTTTGGTATCATCAATTTCTATTTATTGAGAAATGTCTTGTATAACAAATTTCACACTTGCAATAGTAAGATTTGATTTCATGTCTAGTAGAGCAAGGTGCAAAATCGATTTTCACTAATATGATTAACTTGCTCGTATCGATGATAACTTTCACTGGTCGATTTCATATGAGTGTTCTGTGAATATGTCGATGGAAAAGAGGAACAACAACAAGATTTGGACTAGTGGATTGGCGAATGTTGCATGTGTGTTAACTTTTTTTTTTTTTAAAGTGAAATTGTTCATTTGTGCACCAGAAAAATTGATTCAAGAACAAAAACAATTGTGTTACCAACAAAAAAGATTCATGTTAATGCGAAGCCATTCATATGGATATTCAAATTACTAGAACCTAATATGCAATTGAAATTGTCTGAAGCAAATAGTTTCACGACATCAAAAGCAGGTGAGGCTAACATTGTTGGAGATTTATTTTCTCCAAGTTGCCAAGTTCCTTGCAATATTGTTTTCCTATATATATATATATTTTAAATCATATAGGGACTTTAATTGGCTCTATTTCCATTGCATGGGCCAAGAAACTACAACAAATGTTCCAAAATGCATTCTCTATATGCTTTAGCACACATATAAAAAGGATTGGGATGATATCATTTCTAATCAATTAGGTTCTAATCTAGACAATTTGTCCAAGACCAATAGGTTATTCATGATGGTGTATCTCATAATAGCTTTAGTTTCCATCCATGTCTTTCATGGTTCGTCATATAATCCTGAATTCCCTATGAAACAAGAACCAGTGTAGTTATGGTATCCTATATTGTAGAAGCATAATGATTCTTTATTTTTTTTCCTAATTTAAGATGTCTTTTTAAAACAAGTCAATTGCATGATAATTGCATAATAGCCTAATATGATATCTGCACAGGCATAGATTTTTCTATGGGACAAAGGTATGCATGAAGAAAGATAAAGTAATACACTAATTAAAATTTATGGATTTCAAGGTAAGACGTCGTTGTTACCAAATTTTTTTATAGATAAGTAATTTGCTGTTGAAGTCAATACATAATACCATGACTAGATGATTATATTTGAAATCAAAAAGACAATACAATCCATTTCTTTGTCATTTACTATTGGAGAGATCACATTGAAGAATGTGGCTCATGTTACATGTAAGGACCAATGCTATACTATATATATCTATTTTTTTTCTCAAAATAAATCACAATAAAATAAAACTAGAAGAGAAAAACATTGGGAATTAAAATTTATTCAACACTATATAACACATCCCTAAATTTCATTTCACTGAACCTATCATAAAATTGACATATATTTAACTAAGGCCATAAATAAATCATACAAAATAATATTGCAACACATGTATGTTCACCAGAAGACGAGATTCCACTTGATTTGCCATTATTTTTCTTCCCTTGTTGTCGGTCACTTCCGAGTGTGAATGATGATGTACTTGATCCGAATGTGATGACCCACCAGTTAACCTCCCAGTCTACTCCTTGGGTACTCTTCTTCCCAGCGGACCCCTGAGCTTTAATGGGGTTGTACAATGGAGGAATGCAATAGATGGTAGAGGAGAGCACTCCTTGGCTCATGAGTCCCCTCTCTAAAATCCTCTACCTCACCAAACTCACTATAGTTTCGTAATCACTACTCTCACACAGTCTCATCCATCCAACAATAGGGTTTCCAAAATGTCCCTCTTCCAATGGCTTGCCCCTTCTTTTATAGGAGTCTTCATAGGTGACACTTGGCATGTCTTGCATAATTAATTATTTTTTTACAATTCAATAGTTTGATTATTCACCCACCCATGTGTCACTCTCTGGTCAACGGTCTCCAAATTTTTTTACTTAAATTTTAATATAAAACTAATATTTTTCTCTCCTCAACAAGATTCCTATTTCTTCTCCTAGTTGCCTCTTGATCCCCCTTTTTACTCCTTAATTTGTGTTCATTACTAAAGTCAATTAATGAGTCAAGATTTGATCCCCTATCTACTCCCTAATTTAACTCAAGTTATCTCTTAGATGGATATTCTTATGTTGGTTATTGTCACATGGAGGTTCTCTACATTTCTCTCAAATTTAATTTATTAATCTTATTTTAATTCGCCATCCTCTTTTCTTAATTAGGTTTAACTATTTTAGGATTAATCTTTATCCTTACAATTATGCCCCTCTTTCCCCTTTTACCTAATTAAACTACATAATCTACCTAATATTTTCCAACATGGGAAGGGTAGAGTTTTTAAGGTAACCTATTTTATTCTTCCTATGATCCTCTTAACACAAGTTTTATTTTTGATTTAATTACCTCGGTTTCTAACAGCATTTACCCTTGATGTAAATTTGCCTAGTTTTTATTTCTTGATTATATTTATCAATTAATTTATTTTTAATGATTCCAAGGGTACCAAGTTTGGTCGTGCCCTTCAAGAACTTCCCTTGAAGTTCCAAGGTTGCCATGCCTAATAGTTTATTTGTGATGCCAAGGGTGCCAAGTTGGTCGTGCCCTTCACGAAATTCCCTTGAAGTTCCGAGCGTGCCACACCACTTTCCCTTCAAGCATTCAGTGACTATGAGGGGAAAGTATAGGTGCAACGACGTAGACCAATATCATCTCTTATGTTGCCTGCTATAGTGAGACTAATGGTGTCGAGGATCAAGGAATCTACCTTGATGTGTGCCCCCCAGTAAAATCCTCATGAGTGATCCAACTTTGGGACCTACCCTCATGACATCCTGATCTTCAAGGAGAAGGTGTTTCTACCTTTCCAACCCAAGTTACGATGGGAGTGCTAGTGGGTGAGATCAGGGACACTGTCCCACCCCTCCCATGTAGTTCCATCCACTTGTACAACCCCATCACCCATATGTGAGTCATTCGACCAAGCAACTAATATGTGCCTACAACGACTAACATCTCATCAGAATATAGATAAACATATATAGCAGGTTTCAAAATTGCTTTGAATTTCAAAGATAAAATAAAATAAATTTTTTCATCAAACTAGTTGTCATCATCTCGTCATATGTGAGTGCCTCTAGTGGTTTCCTTCCATACTCAATAATCATCAGTAACAAGGTTTCTCAGTGTTAGTCATTGTCATAATAACATCATTAACAACACCTAGTCATTCACATCATTGTTCACTGTAAGCCCGAACTAATGAAAGTAGATAACATAGGGGACACATCCATCATGGCTATCATTATCAAAACATCAATGGAAATTTACATATCCATTAAGCTATCAACATCGTAACATCAATATAAATATACCTATCCATCAAATTTATCATCATCATGATTTTAATAGAAAGCATACATATCCTTTACTGCCATCATCATCATAAATTAAATAGAGATCAAACTTAACCATTTAATGTTACAATCATCATAATACCAATAGATGACATACATAACCATTCATGTTATATTCATCATAATATCAATGGAGAGCATACATAAACATCACAACCATGAATATCTCAATCACTAATAATAGTGTCATGTGCTCGGATCCTTAACCTGAGGTCATCAAAGAATAATGTGTGGGCCTTATGGCTAAATAAATGTTAGTGGCATATCACTGTCAGTCAACTAGAGTGAGCACTACATACATCCCATCTTAATAATAGACTTCGTCTCAAAGTCCTTTGAATAGGTAAGGAAAATGGTGATGCATCTCCTCGACGTCCTCCCAAGTAGCTGAACTGGGACTATAATTGTCCCACTGGACCTTGACCTGGTCCACTAACCATCATCTAAGATGCAAAGTTTGCTGCTCCAGTATGCAAACTAGTTCGGTCATCACTGTTCCCTCATCCGAAACCTGCTAATGACCAAAGTCAATAACATGCGAAGGATCTAAAATGTAATGACATAAAATAGAGACATGAAACACGTCATGCATATGTGCTAAAGATGGAGGTAAGGCAAGCCTAAATGCCACCAACCCTTTCCTTTCTAATATTTCAAAAGGCCACAAATCATGGAGACAATTTTTCTCCCTTTCCAAATTTTATAGAGATCTTTTGGGGCCTTACTCTCAGGAACACCCTATCCCCCACTTCATAACTTCGGTCTACCTGATGAGCATCATCATAGCTCTTCTTTCGATCTTGTGCTTATTTTAGCCTCCTCCTAATAATAGTCATTTGTTCTTCCATCTCTTGCACCACTTCTGGTCCTATTAATACTTGGTCCTCCAGTTAGTCCCAACTGGGAGGTGTTCTGTAAGGTCTTCCATATAAGAACTCAAATGGTGCCATCTTGATGGAACTCTAATAATTATTATTGTAAGAAAATTCCACAAGTGGTAAAAACTCCCCCAACTCTTTTGTTGGTCCATCACATACATCCAAAGCATGTCTTTGAGGATTTGATTAGTCCTCTCTATCTGCCCATCAGTCTCCAAGTGATAAGCAGTGCTGAAGTTCAACTAGGTTCCCAAAGCTCCTTGGAAACTGGTCCAAAATCATCTTGTAAACACTGCTCCCCTATCAGATATGATCTTCCTAAGCACTCCATGCAATCTCATAATCTCATTAATAAAAACTCTGGCTATTTATGGTGCCTTATATGCAGTCTTAACTAGTATGAAATGGGCACTCTTGGTCAGCATGTCCACCACTACAAATATGGAATCATGTCTTCTTGAGGTCATTGGTAGCCCCATAATGAAGTCCATTGATATAACTTCCCATTTAGATGTTGGTATCTCACGAGGTTGTAATAAACTTGCTGGATGCCTGTGTTTAGCTTTTACTCACTGACACTCTAAGTATCTTGCTACCAAGTTCACGATGTCCTTCTTCATCCCTTTACAAAAGAAGAGTGATTTCAGGTCCGCACTCATCTTCTTAACACCAGGGTGTTCCATGTATATTGCATGATGTGCTTCATTTAAGATTAATTGGCGCATATCTTCATTCAGTGGTACATATATCCTTCCCCGAAATCATAGTAGCCCATCATTATCAAGGGAGTATTCTTGATATTTTGGGACCCTCATTTCATCCTCCCTCAAACTTTTGCTAACCTCCTGATACCAGGTGTCTTTAATTTGTAATTCAAGTAGTTTCTCCCTCAAATTTGTCTTTAAGGGAATCACTAAAAATATTCACAGCCTCCTACTCAAAGCATCAGCCACCCTATTTATTGATCCTTTGATGTAAGTGATATCAAAATCATATTCACTAATTAGCTCAGACCATCGTCTTTGCCTTGCATTTAAGTGATCTTGAGTGAATATGTGTTGTAGCCCACAATGGTCAATCCTAAGATCAAACTTCCTTCCTAGAAGGTAGTGTCTCCAAATCTTTAGTGCATAAACAATTGTTGCCATTTTTATATCATGAGTTGCATAGTTTTCTTCGTGGGTTCTAAGTTTCCTTGATGCATAGGCTATTACTCTTCCTTCTTGCATCAACACACAACCCAGCCCTTCCTTGGAGGCATCGGTGCAAACCAAAAATTCTTGTTCCATATCTGGCTCCTCAAAATTGGTGTTTCATTAATTACACCTTTAACCTTTGGAATGCCTCTTCACATTTTTCAGTCCAAATGAATTTCTTGTTCTTTCTTTGGAGCACGGTAATGGGGTTTGCTATCTTTGAAAACCCTTCGACAAATATACGCTAATACCTTGCCATGCCCATGAAACTTCGTATTTCATGAACATTGGTTGGTGTTTGCCAGTCCATGATGACCTCGATCTTTACTGGGTCTACTGTGATACCATCCCAAGAGATAATGTGTCCAAGATAATGAATCTTGGTTTGGTAAAAGGAACACTTTGACAACTTCCCCTATAATTGGTTTTCTCTAAGACATTGTAGAACTATCCTCAAGTGTTCGTCATGATTTTCTGGGGTCTTTGAGTAGATCAAAATGTCATCGATAAAGACATGTATAAACTTGTCTAACTAATCCCGAAATATTTTGTTCATCAAACTCATGAAAACACCCGGGGCATTTGTTAGTCCAAAGGGTAAAACTACAAACTCATAATGCCCAAATCTTATTTTAAAGGTTGTCTTCGAAATATCTTCTTGTTTGATTCTCAACTGATGATATCCCGACCTTAGATCTATCTTTGAAAACACAATCAGCCCCCTCTTTTGATCAAATAAGTCATCTATCCTTGGCAAAGGGTATTGATTTTTTATCGTCAATTTATTCAAATGGCGGTAATCAATGCACAGTCACCAAGATCCATCCTTTTTCTTAACAAAAATCATAGGGGCTCCCCATGGAGATATGCTAGGTCAAATGAACCCCAAGTCCAATAATTCCTTTAATTGGATCTACAATTCCTTTAGCTCTAGAGTCGACATATGATAGGGTGCCTTTGCAATAGGCTTAGTGCCTAGTTTAAGGTTGATGGTGAAATCAATTTCCCTCTTTGGGGGTAGCCCAGGTAGTTCTTCGGGAAATACATCCTTAAATTCAATAAGGAATGGATGTTTGTCAATGTCTTTAGAGTCACCCTTATCATTTAGAGCTACAACTCAGAACATTTCACATCCCTTTTTGCCTAAATTTCATTAGTTGCAAGGAGGATATGAACCTCAGGGACACCCCTCGGTTCTTTCCCCTTAATGATTTTCTTTGGCCGTCATTGCCGGTGAAATGTAGAATCTTGTCTTTGTAGTCTAAGAGTGCCTCATGTCACTTCAACCAATCCATTCCTATAACTACGTCATAAACTCCTAGAACTGTAGAGTACAAGGATACGTTGGTCTTACATACACCCAGGTCCACCTCACAATCCTTTACCATCTTTCCTACATTTCTTTTCATACCACATGCCATTTCTACATTCCTAAATTCATATTGTGGAGTTGCTTTATGTTTAATCATCGATAATGCATTTAGAGAAATAAATGAATCAGTAGCCCCTGGATCTATTAAAATGACAAAACTCATACCATCAATATTACTTGAGGTTTCCAACACAGTGGACTAGTGTTCGACCTCGCGATTTCTTACCACTGCATGGATGCGATGAGCCTTCCCTAGATCCCCCACTGTAGTTTCATTCTTAGTTGAGTTAGTATTATGTATATTTTGAGGGCAATCCCTCTCGTAGTAAGGACCTCCACAAGTCCAACACCCCCTCTTAGGGGCTTGGCTCCTAAGACCAACTGAACCAGGAGTTGGTCTGGAAATCTGCTGGAAAGAAGATTAGTGTTGAGGTGGTGTGACTTGGTGTTGTCATATAGGTTGGTGTGGTTGTGGTTGATGAGTTTGTTGTGGTACCCTGTGTGGATTCTGAGCTAGATGCCTATATGGTGTTCTTTGATTTCTTCCTGACCACCTTTGATGATTTAGCATAGGACCCCCTTGCAAATTTCTATGTTCCATATTGTTTCCACTTGGTACTCCTGATCTTGTGGGCCTTTTTGACTTACTATGTTCACTGCTCATGATCTCCTCCTCTGCAATGATTGCCCGCTGAACTGCCTTGTGCAAGGTGTGAGGCATTAAGATTCTAACCTTGGTCCAAATGTTAACATTTAATCCATACACAAATTTATTCAACTTGAGCTTTTCTATGTTTAAGTGAGGGGCATAACGGAGTAATTCCATGAAATGTGCCTCATACTCTGGTAGTGAGTGACTCCCTTGCTTTAATGCATTCAATTCATTTAGTTGTCTCTCAAGGAACTCCTCTGATAGGTAAAGTTCTCTAAATTTTTCTTCAAATAGCTCCCAAGTTACTTCTGACATATCCATTCCCAATTGGGTTAATAATGTCTTCCACCAAAGTAGTGTGTTTCTCTTTAGTTGTAATATACCCATCTTGGCCTTCATGTTTGAGGTGTAATATCTTAGGGTAAAACACATAGCCATGTTTTCTAACCATGCCTCTACAGATTGACCATCTGTGGACCCCCAAAACTCTGGAAATTTTACCTTTTCCAAATCCCGACGTACATCATTTCTTGTAGTTTTTTTGGGTGCTTCTTTTTGTATGATAGGTCCTCCATGCTTCCGTTCCAAATGTTTTATTAATGCCTCATACATGTGTTGGAATGATCTCATTAAGTTCAACACTTCTCCACCTGGTATCTATTCTTGTGTTGAGATGTTTTCCCCATCATTAGGTGGGGTAGTAGGAGTTGGCTGTTGTGGTGGCGCCATGTTGTGCCATTTAGTTGCCCCACTCCTTGTACCACTTCTAAGCATGGTTCACCTGCCACAATTTAATATGATTTTTCGTTAAAAGATAAAAACGAATCAAATAAAAATCACAACCAATGTGAGTGGTTCTATAATTTATTTATGATGTACTTCCAAAGGAACAATTTATGCATTTATAAGTTCTTGACATTCCTATAAAATTTAATCAAAAGAGTATCATCCTCCATAAATTTTAAATTTTAACACTTTTCTTCCATGTTAAACTTGTAGTTTAATTTAAATAAAAAAAAAAAAAAAACAAAGGTTCACTTACTAAAAACATACTTAAGAATGCATTTCTAGACTTATTTGACTTAAATGAATGCATAATATTCAATCCTATTGTTGTTGTTGTTGTTGTTGTTGTTTTTTGTTGTTGCTATTGTTGTTGTTGTTGCTTTTTTTTTGTTTTTAACAGTTGAGAATGAAATTTCAATCCTATTTCAAGATTGAAAAGAAAAGTCTTTTTTCAAGATAATATAAGGTATTGATAATATATAGTGGTATTGTTTGAGTATCAAAACTCACTCGAGCAATGTATGAGACCCTTAAAATAAGCTCTTGCATGGTTATATATTTCACCAATTTTATGCTTTCACCTAAATTTTCCAAACTGGAGAAATTATGGGACATAGATCTCAAGTTCAGTTCTTACTGATGATAGAAGGTACTTTTGCAGCAGCCCAGTCATCACTGCATGAAATAGTTTCTTAATTTAATTTATTTACTGGTGCAAGATTATTGATCACTATCTATTGAATATTTGACCAAATTATTTTTGAATACTTCAATAAAAGTAAGGTAAATTTGTAATAAGATATCTTTTCAAGTAATAAAAATAATTCTAGTGCATACCGAGGCCTGAATATGAACTGAGCAACAAAACTTAACAATCATAATCTAAAGCTCCTGTACAAAATTGTGCTGAGAGAATCCCTTCTTAGATGATCCACTCTTAAAAATCTAATGCCTAAATATTTGACCAAATTTATCCACCAAAATCATTCTCCACATTTTTGCATACACCTCATGTTATCAAAGAACACAACCCTTCAGCTGTGAAGTTGAAACAATAAAGAATTTCACTACTAATACTATTTCAGAAAACCAAGAGGAAAAAATTCTTTATACAAATAACAAATTATTGTACATATTGTACAATTATGAATAACTCATTCCATGGAAAAATAAAAGGGGCATAATTTGGGCAGCAATGATGGCCATAGAAACCATTTTCTCATTCCTAAGGCTAGTTCGTTGAGTTCTCCAACAAGACAGACACCTATTTTTCAAACAACATTCAGCCTCACAATTATATTGCAGAGACCTAGTTAACCTTACGTCTTATTTATTTACTTCTTTTTATCCACTAAATATTAAAATCTACTTCAACTACATTACGAGATGTTGGTTCAATTTTTAGGGATACTTCCACGTGTTGTCAAGTTCAGTGGAGAACTGGTTCGGAATAAGAAGCCATGTTTTTCTAGATCCAGGACTCTGGTGGTGTCATAACTCATATCTAGGGCTCTCACCATGTCACATGTTTCCAGATTACCTACTTCTTCCTTAAAGACGCATTTGATTTTGTTTTTTAAGGCCAATTTTTTATTGAAATATGTCAAATCTTGCAAGCTATTGAATTTTTTTTTTCTATTTAATGGCTTAGAACTATGCAAAGTCCTTGAAGAATTTGAATTCGAAGTCGTTCCAACAAAATTGAATCTGGGCATTATTTCTTATTCAAAGAACAATTAAAAATATGGAGCATAATGTTTATACGTGTCAATTCGAGGAAACCCAGAAACCATACGCTGTAAAGTTTGTGAAAGGAGTGTGATGCTAAGAGAAGATAATGGAAATAAATTTGCATAGAGAGAAGATATTCAGAATTAAATATACACAGAGAACACACAGTAAAATTTGGTAAAATAATGCTTCAGCGGTTTAAGGTATTGGTTATGGTAACAAGTAGCTCAACTCAAGTTATATACCCAGAATTTATACTTGCTCTCTATAAAACATGCGTACTCGAGTACCCAACCAATTCCGTCGATAAGTTTGGTTTTCGTGGAGTTTTAGCATAGTATTTCATCATATTTTTTTTTGCAGTGTGAAGTATCTATATGCCACTGATTTGGCTTTACACAGGGTGGATTAACATTGAAGGAGAGAGTAATGAATTGATGAATCAAAGGGAAAGACTATTCAAACATCCATGATCAAACAACTACCAACGGTTAGGTCGAATTTGCTTAGGCTCTCGGATAGATTTTGAAATTTCTGTTGAAAAAAAAACACAGACATAGTGGTTGTTTTTTTTCTTTTTCTTTTAGATTTTGGATTCTCCACTACAAATTTTATGATATATTTTTTTTTTTTACATAAACAAATACTCAGATTTTGAAACTTCCTGTGGCTACTTTTCTAAAGATAAATTTTATGATATTTATTTTATTTAGCTAAATAAATTTTCGAGAAAAAAAAAAATGAAATATAAATATCAAACGGAGAAAGATCTCTGGATATACTAATTTGCAAGTATGGGCATATTTATGAGGCCACCAAGCTAGTTAATGGAATGCTACTTCGTGGGTGTTAGCCTGACACTGTTACTTATAGTATTTTGATTGATGGGTTGTGCAAGAATGGAAATGTTGGGCAAGCTCGGCAGATTTTTTGTGAGATGGTGGCTAAGGGATGTGTTCCTAATGTCATCACTTACACGGTGTTGATTCACAGGCTCTGTAAGGAAGGAATATTGCAAGAGGTTGACAACGTTTTAGAGGAAATGTCTAAAAGAGATGATGTGCCCAACATGGTGACTTACAATACACTTATCCATGCTCTGTGTAAAGAGGGGAAAGTCCAAAAGGTAGCTGATTTTCTGAATAGAATGTTGAGACAAGGTTATGCTCCTAATGTAGTTATGATCAAATGTTTGATCAGTGGCATGTGTAAAGAAGGCAGAGTGCAGGAGGCTTTGAAAATTTCAGAGGACATGCTATTGCATGGTATAATTGCAAATACTGTTACGTATAATTCTCTTATCAATGGGTTGTTTCAGGAAAGTAAGGTGCACGAAGCTCTGAAGCTAATAGATGAGATGACATTGAGGGGTTGTGTTGTTGATGTCATTACTTATAGTACGTTGATAAAAGGACTCTGCAAGGCTGGTGAAGTCGAGAAGGCCTTCAAACTATTTGAGGAAATGTTGTGGAAGGGTACTACACCCAACGACATTACATACAATGTTTTGATTAATGGCATTTGCAATGCAAATAGAATGGGTGTTGAGAGTTGTACTTCAATATACAATGCACGTAGTGAAAATAACAAATGAATTACATAAATCCCTCTAAACCCCGATTGTCTTAATTGGGAGACGTCATAAGCACTCAACAAAAATCATCATTGCTCAGGTTTGGAATAGCAATTGCAACATTATAAATGTAGTAGATATTGAACAAAATTAGTTATGCATGCATGGGCCCATAGGTCTCAAGGGTTCAACATAGCTTTGATACCAAGTTTAAGGACAACGCTATAGATAAAATATATATATATTAATAAATATATATATATAATATATAATATATATTATTATATATATATATATATATATATATATTATAAATATATATATATATAGATATATTATATATATATATATTATTATTTTTTTCTCAAAATAAATCACAATAAAATACAACCAGAAGAGAAAAACATTGGGAATTCAAATTTATTTAGCACTATCTAACACATCCCTAAATTTCATTTCACTGAACCTATCATCAAATTTACATATATTTAACTAAGGCCATAAAGAAACCATACAAAATAATATTGCAACACATATGTACTGTTCACTAGAAGACGAGATTCCACTTGATTTGTTGTTATTTGTCTTCCCTTGTTGTCAGTCACCTCCAAGTGTGAATGACGATGTTCTTGATCTAAATGCAATGACCCACTGATTAACTTCCCAGCCTACTCCTTGGGTACCCTTCTCCCCCACGGACCCCCGAACTGTAATGGGGTTGTACAATGAAGGAATGCAATAGCTGGTAGAGGAGAGCACTCCTTGGCTCAAGAGTCCCCTCCCTAAAATCCTCTACCTCACCAAACTCAATATAGTTTTGTAATCACTACTCTCACACAGTCTCATCCATCCAACAATAGAGTTTCCAAAAAATCCCTTCTCCCATGGCTTGCCCCTTCTTTTATAAGATTCCTCAAGGTGACACTTGGCATGTCATGCATAATTAATTATTTATATAATTCAATAGTTTGATTATTCACCCACCCATGTGTCACTCTCTCATCAAGGGTCTCCAAATTTTTTTACTTAAGTTTTAATTTAAAACTAATATTTTCCTCACCTCAACAAGATTCAGATTTCTTCTCCTAGTTGCCTCTTGATCCCGCTTTTTACTCCTTAATTTGTGTTCATTACTAAAGTCAATTAATGAGTCAAGATTTGATCCCCTATCTACTCCCTAATTTAACTCAATTTATCTCTTAGATGGATATTCTTATGTTGGTTGTTGCCACATGGAGGTTCTCTACATTTCTCTCAAATTTAATTTATTAATCTTATTTTAATTCACCATCCTCTTCTGTTAATAGTTTTAACTATTTTAAGATTAATCTTTATCCTTACAATTATTTTCCTCTTTCCCTTTTTACCTAATTAAACTACATAATCTACCTAATATTTTCCAACATGGGAAGGGTAGAGTTTTTAAGGTAACCTATTTTATTTCTTCCTATGATCCTCTTAACCCAAGTTTTATTTTTGATTTAATCACCTCGGTTTCTAACATCATTTACCCTTGATGTAAATTTACCTAGTTTTTATTTCTTGATTATATTTATCAATTAATTTATTTTTAATGATTCGAAGGATGCCAAGTTTGGTCATGCCCTTCAAGAATTTCCCTTGAAATTCTAAGGGTGCCACGCCTAATAGTTTATTTGTGATGCCAAGGGTGCCAAGTTGGTCGTTCCCTTCAAGAAATTCCCTTGAAGTTCCAAGGGTGCCACACCACTTGCCCTTCAAGCATTCAGTGATTGCGAGGGGAAAATATAGGTGCAATGACATATACCACTATCATCTCTTATGTTGCCTGCTATAGTGAGACTAATGGTGTCGGGGATCAAGGAATTTGCCTTGATGCGCACCCCCCAGTAAAATCCTCATGAGCAACCCAACTTTGGGACTTGCCCTCATGACATCCTGATCTTCAAGGCGAAGGTGTTTCCACATTTCCAACCCAAGTCACGACAGGAGTGCTAGTGGGTGAGATCAGGGACACTATCCCACCACTCCCATGTAGTTCCATTCACTTGTACAACCCCATCACCCATATGTGAGTCATTCGGCCAGGAAACTAATCTGTGCCTGCAACCACTAACATCTCATCAGAATATAGATAAACATATATAGTAGGTTTCAAAATTGACTTTGAATTTCAAAGATATAATAATATAATTTTTTTCATCAAACTAGTTGTTGTCATCTCGTCATATGCGAGTGCCTCTGGTGGTTTCCTGCCATACTCAATAATCATCAATAACAAGGTTTCTCAGTGTTAGTCATTGTCATAAAAGCATCATTAACAACACCTAGTCATTCACATCATTGTTCATTGTAAACCTGAACTAATGAAAGTAGGTAACATAGGGGACACATCCATCATGGCTATCATCATCGAAACATCAAAGGAAACATACATATCCATTAAGCTATCAACATCATAACATCAATAGAAATATGCCTATCCATCAAATTTATCATTATCATGATTTTAATAGAGAGCATACATATCCTTTACTGCCATTATCATCATAAATTCAATAGAGACCAAACTTAACCATTTAATGTTACAATCATCACAATACCAATAGATGACATACATAACCATCCATTCTATCTTCATAATAATATCAATGGAGAGCATACATAAACATCACAACCATGAATAGCTCAATCACTAATAATAGCGTCATGTGCCCGGATCCCCAACCTGAGGTCCTCAAAGAATAATGTGTGGGCCTTAGGGCTAAATAAATGTTAGTGTCATATCAGTGTCAGTCAACTAGAGCGGGCACTACATTATATAGCTCATAGAGACTTTGCATCCTTTTAAGTAAAGTTAAAGCCATTAAAGCCTTTTATAAAGAAGGTCTATTTGGCACACACTTGGAAACTATTGGGTATGGGAACTTGTTTCCATAAGTTAGAGAGTAGATCAAGGAAAGAAAAAAATGCATCAACAAAAAAATCAAGGGCTAATCATAGATGATGAATAAATCACTGAAAATCAAGTATTAGTACTTTTGCAGAGCAATCTATACATTGCACAAACAATACTGATGCAAGTTCATACTCAACTGAAAAAAAGACAAAAGATATTGAAAATATGAAATTGGTTCACGATAAGCTATCGAGTAGCAGAAATGACAAATAGTTTGATCAAATATTCATTCCAAAAATAACATATGCTAATGAATCAACCAATTCCAGATTTCCTATGAAAAGAGGAGGTGTTGAATGAGCTATAAATGTAAAAGTTGATAACGTTGTGCTACCTTATTGGGTTAGTGTATGTTTTTCAAAAGATCATAAAACAATGTAGTAAATTGTTTGTGAGAATAATTTTGGCAAAATCACATAACAAATCATTTGTTGACGTGTTTCGAACCAACCAGTGTGGTTCATCATCCTGACGATGAACCACACTGGTTGGTTCAAAATGCATCAACAAATGATTTGTTATGTGACTTTGCCAAAATTACAATCACAAACAAGATTATGGATCACAGAAGTCTGAATTCTTTAATGTAGTAAATTGTTAAAGAATTTACTACTTTATGATGATTTTTCTATCACATTGAAAAATGCAAAGTATGACGGAGGCAGTAAAAAGTTGAAGGTTGAGAAAGTAAATCTTCGTAAAAATTTTTTTTTTACCAAACATAAATGCATTTTGATCTGTCTAGAGTTGCAACTACACCATGAAACTAGATCAATCTATTGGTGACATGTTTGCACATTTTGTTAGGCAATAGGAAGCATAAAACTTGAGACTAAAAAAAAGAATAGAGGAGTCAACCCGGAAGATGCTTTAAATCTTGGTCCTTTGTTGATGACTCCATTGGAAATACAAACAACATTGTTGAAAGTTTATACCCCTAGCACATTAGATATATTTGCTAAACCTATAAATATCCTTAATGTGGTGAAAACATATATTACCATTAATATATGCAAAAGATTGCAAATCATTGAACATGCATGGAAAGAAGCTTTCAATTTGGACCATTTCGTATAAAGAACTAAGTCATTTTTTGTTAGGGTCCCACCCCAACCCCCTTATTTATGTCATAGGATCGAGCCATAGTTATAGTTAAGTAAAGAGTCAATAAAGCCCATATTAATAATTGTAAGTGGTTAACCCACATTTAATGAAGGGACCACAATTAGTTGCAAATGGGCCATGGTATTAGTAAGAACCATGGTATTGCCCCATGGTATTGCATGTATGAATCCTATATAAAGGATAGAGACTCCCCTCGAGGAGCATCGTGTCTTATTTTGTATTGAGCTCAACTCTATTAGAGGTTGCCCCCTTGAAGAGGCAAGTGAACATTGCTTTTTGAATAATAAAATACTTGTTGTTATTTCTCATTGTTCTATGTTCTCGGCATATTTCTTCGCATATATTGGTATTCTGGTATCATCTTGCAGGTTAAGAGCATAACATTTTTCAACTACATTCAACGTGATCTTGAAGGAGATAGGTATTTCGTGAATAATGACTTATTTTATTTTAGCCAGAGACTTGATTTAGTTTCTGATCCAGACAAAAAAGGAAAGGAATTGTCGAATGTTAATTAAATGAAGAAAATCAAAGCTTCATGGTCTTAGAGAATCAGAAGACTGGAGAAAATTATTTTTGAATGTGAAAACATAGAGAATAAAAGAGAAAATGCCTACATCAAGGTTGTAAAAATTGTGTAGGATTTGAAAGGTCCACGTATCACATGTGACTCTGCATTAATTTTTAGAGAAACACTTACGATTGAATTGGATAAGCTAAAATAGTCAAAGGCAATAGAATTCGATAATATAGCTGATTTTAGTACATAGAAAATTATCGAATGGCTAATTACTTTTGTTAATGTTAATAAATATAACTCTACTCTAGTTGTGCAATTGCAAAGATAATCTACGGAAATTCAGATAGAGATATTCAATCAATGTGTCAAACTAGAAATTATAGTTTCTCTTGTGAAATATTGCATCCAGGAAAAACTGAAAAAAGTTGATAGTTAAACAATCAGGATCTATGCTTTTACATATTGTGAGTCTTCTTAAATTTTTAAATATTCATTTTCTTGTTTACTAGTGATTAAATTTTTAGGTTTTTTAAACATGTTATCATGAACTAAGCCAACTTCTAGATGCAGTTTCTTAATTTTCTTTGCAAATGGATATTTCATATTGTGGTTCACAGGAGTCCAATTAATTTACTTTTGCAACTAGGTATAAATATTTTCACAAACGATTTAGGAATCAAGCATTATTATTTGTACCAAAAACATTTGAAGTGGTTTACATGAGGGCCTTCATTTGCACATGCCTTTGCTTTTCCAGCTTCTTCTTCTTCTTCTTCTTCTTCTTTTTTTTTTTTTTTTTTTTTTTTTTTTTTTTTTTTCAGAGTTAGATTATCCATGTATTTAATTCATTATGGAACAATTGTTACTATTTTAATGAAATGCAGTTGTGGAAATTTAAAGAGGCAAAAAAGTGAAATGTTTGTTGTGAATATGTAGCGAACTGTGATATGAGAAAAGTGTCATTATGGATATAATATCTATAATGAATAGTCATCTAGTAGTATTGTTACTGCAATTGTATTCATTATTATTTAAAATTAATTACTTTTTGTGAATTCTGAGACTATTTACCAATTTTGTGGATAATTCTGAGATGATGGTTCTTTTGTTTATTGGAATGAAAAAAAATATTCAATAACATTTTTTTTTGTCAGAAATTTGTTTCATTTTTTATGTTTATTTAATAATAGTTATGGTAATTGGCATTTGAATCTAGATTCAATTCTTGTTACTGTAATTGTTTTCATTGTTGTTAAGACTTTTCAGACACAAACAATGACCACTTTATTCTATGCCTGAATATGTCTACCATTTATGTGCAATGTTGTTAAATGAAATTTTTATAAAAGTTTCCAAGGATATGCTATGTTTTCTTCATTATTATTAAATACTTTTCAAGCACAAGTGATGATCACTTTGTTCTAATTTTGAGTTTGTTCACCAATTTCATGAAGTGCTCTGAAATAATGTTTTTTTGCAAAAGTTTTCGAGGATATGCTTTGTGTTGTAAGTTATATACATTGTTTAGTTTTTCATATACTTTAGCGAATACAATTAATCATGTATACTTATTTGGTATTTGATGCACACATAGACCAAAATTTTCATGACACAAATTGCTACTTAATTGACTCATTCATATTACGGTTCACATATTCGTTTTACCCCACAACACTTATTCTTCACAAGGATTGAAAACACAATATATTTAATATTTCATAATACGATTCTGAGCTAAATATGAGTTGGGTTTTCTTCCTATAGTTCCAAAATAAAAAAATGAGCAAGCACACCCAAGAATTCTGATGAAATGATTAACCTAGTTTATGCTCAATGCTCCCTCTCACGATCTCTTCTACCAACGCTCTATCAATGAATTTTGACATCCTCTTCTATTCATGCTAAGAAATATTCCCATCAGAGTTTATCTTGATCCCTCAACGCTTCTCCATCTTGTAACGATGTCCAATGGTGCCTAAGATTGCTATTCCTATTCACTTTGTAATCCTTGTTCATAGATTTGCACCTACCATTGTTGCTCTGTGTCACCATCATCTATTTCAAATTTATAGGTCTAATTGTAACCCTAAAAGCTTCTTTTCCTCTCTAAAAAAATGGATGTGCATGAAAAAACACTCAGTCTATTCTCCTATCTAGCAACATTGTTTTGTGTGGCTCATTCGCGCCTTGACTCAATCACTTGTCCCTTCCTCTACATACATGAACCAGGAGCTAAACTTATGGCACATGTAAGTCATTGAACATGGAAATCAGAAGCCATTGTACCTAATGGATGCCTAAAGGTGAAAGTTGCACGACATCTCTTTTGATGTAGAAGAGTTGTGAGAATAGTGACTGTAACCTATAGTTATTCATGGCTATTGATATTTTCTTCATCGTTGAACCTATTGCAAAATAGATCAAATATGAGGGCATAATACCCTAACCCCTTTTATCCTACATAAACATGGTACATCTAACAACACATCATTCATCACCTAGGATACACCATTGCGGGTCATCATTGAATCCTGTGCATTGTGCGAGGTTTTTGACACTGTGAAAAGGTTACTTCATGGATCTTGATAGCTTGACTGTGGTAGGGAATTGGAATAACTCAAAAGGTACTACCAACACATGATTACCCTTGTTATTAGTATGAATTAAATTTTACATTATATTTTACGAGCATTGTTGGTTAATAGAAGAGAGGTATGTTTCATTTCATAACCACAGTAGGATGAAAATATTGATAAAAATAATTTGAATCATAGGAATGGTATTTTATTCATGCTCATATATAGGGAGAGATGAGGGTAAGTAGATATGATCACTTTCCCCTCAGTTGAGATGGAGTAAATAAGTAAATGTTGATGATCATTATCGCACACGAAGGATTTTACAATACATCTGTGGGTAGGAGTTTCAATGTTGAGAGCTAGATTCTGTAGATATGCAGCAATCCACATTCAATGAGGTAATAAATTATAAAATATGGTTGTCTTAAAATGAAATATATTCAGAACATTATTCGATATCACCTACCTTCATTCTATGTGACAATTCAGGAGCTTGTTTGTGAGTTAAAGCATGAGATGGGGGTACATTATTGGTGTGATTTCTTTGGCTATCCTCCCATAGATTAAGTATCTATAGCAGCATCATTTTCGTGCATTGTATCATTTCTTATAAATGATTGGCTCTTGTTCAAATTTTATTCTTATATTCTTAGATGTGTGAGATCGCAAAACTTACATGAAAGAAACACCTTGCGCTCTATCAAGGCAAGTAATATTATCAGATTTATTTGAATAGATTGTGTTACATGGTTAATGACATCATCTAGTTGTCATAGAAAATCTGTCTTTAGATCTCTGTCAATTTTCAATGTAGTTTAGTGTGTGAAGTTTATTAGTGTTCTCAAAGATAAGGAAACACAACAAATTTTAGACACTAGTGGTCGATGTTTCCAACTCTTCTAGTTAATTGAATAAGGGAGTAAGTTGTTATTTTGACATTGTGTCAACAACTTGAACCAAATCAACACACTTCATTTGTTTGAAAAATGACCAAAATTGGTGAAGTATAAGAGCTCCTCAATATTATAATACACTCTAATATTGACAACACAATCCAAATCAGGAAAAACTCTCTCTATGAAATTTGGACCTATCTACCATATCACAAGAAAACATTGAATTTTTGTAGCTTGATTTATAGTTATAGCAAGATGAGTTTCAACAGTGTAAGCATCATTTTGAACTTTTTTTTGTTCAAAACAATCCTTTCTTTGATATTGAGACAAAATTCCATTAGCTACCAAAAACTAATCAGGTCATTAAAAGAGCATAGTTGCATGTAGATGCAAAAATTTAACTTGCACTTCCCAAGCCCATCATCAAACCTTGGGAAGATATTGTCAATAACAAGCATAGAACTAGTCTTGGATATGACAATGATGTGTCCTTTCATATTCTAAACTATTTGTCACGCAGAATGAGTCGAGGTTGCGGACAAGATCGACCTTCCTAGTATCTACAGATATCTAGTGACAAGCAAGCCAATCAAAAACTATCTTTCTCTAAATATGGAATTAAAAACAAAGGCAAAAAAGTGTTTTAGGCCTACCTTGGGTCCAATGCAAGTTTGTGGAAGCCTCGCTCCCTCGCTCCAAATGAGCTTCCTTGAAGTGTAATTCTCCAAACACAAACAAGCAAACCAAATTAAATAGCACCTGAAAAGCCAATATCATAAAGCATATTCATCATAATGATCAAGGAGATTATGAAACAAACCACATAAGACAATTTGTTGAGAAAGATGAATCTGATTGTATTAATTCAAATGAAAGAAGAACTTTACAACCTATGCCTTGATGTTGTACAAGTTCCTCCCAGGGTCCGACAAGAAGTCTCCTCTACTTTGACAAGTTTCACCCACTTCCCAATGAAACCAAAAGGTATGTGATCTCTCCTCTCAAGTTTAATTAGGAAGTCCCAATTCCATCAGCATTTACCCTCAAAAATGTTCAGCTTCTAACCT
>APFE031436549.1:184400-196075 GCA_000404065.3 Pinus taeda | reverse complement strand
CTGTGTATATGTGTTTTATGTGTTATGCTCTCGCATTTTTATTTTTTCTGTGATTTAGAATTCGTATGCAGGTAATTTCTGTATGGGGTTAAAACCTACATTGAACACATAACGACACAACAGATGGTTTGGTGACGATTGACCCAAAGTTAATACCCAGAAATCGGCTGAAGAGTTTCAATTTGGTTTGATCAACTGTGAGGAAAAGGATTTCCCAACCCAGGTGAATGAAAGTGTCATGTTCAAGAGTGGTTACAAAGGATAACAAACAGGCTCATTTTTCTCTGGCAAGTACCTCTTTATTTTTTACAAGCTTGAGGAGGATAACATATGCCTGATTATAAGCTCACCCTTCGGATGAGTCCAACTTAGTTTAAATTCGAACCCTAAGAAGGAGTGGTCCGTTCCTGTTTGTAATTAAACAGGTCCTTTACTGTCGAAATTCGAGTCCAGTATAGGAGAAACTTGGCGTTTTTCATTTTTAGAGAGTCTGAAAAAACTTAAGAAGACTCCAGGGTTAACATTTTTGTAAATTTGTGTCTCCCAAGCCCAAAAAAGTATAAAATAATACTTGAGAGAACCACTTGATCTTTTACGACCAAGGAGTAATTTTCGTAATTAGTGCCTCTCATCCGAAAAAGTAAAAAAACGATCAACAACACGTCGTTTTATGACCAATATCGAATTTGAAAGGACAAAAACCCGACAATCTTTTCGTGTTTTTACGGTCAGAAAAGGGCTATAAGAGGACTGTCTTTTTAGTTCTGTTTTAACGAGCTTAAAAAGAAAAACTCGACAATCTTTTCATGTTTTAGGAGTCAGAAAAGAGCTTAAAGGTGACTCTAATGTTTTTTCGTTGAAAATGACCGATTTCGCCTGAAAAATCTGTTATCCTGAACAAAAACTCAAACATTACTCATACCTATTTAATAATGGGTAAAAATGTCGCAAAAACACCTTTCTAAAGTGAAACATAAACAAATTTAGAATTTATTTACCCAAAAAACTTATAAAAAGGACTTTTTACCATTCATTTTTACCATTTGAGATTTGGGTGAGAAAAAAAGGGGCTTTTGACCAGAAACTTCCCGTGAAGATTGCAGAAAATCCGTCCATCGGAATCGAACGCCGTCTCCTCCAGGTAATCCATATCATCCAACTCTTCATTTTTCTCCATTTGAAATTGTTTTTTAGGGTTTAATTTTGGTTTTTAGGTTTAAAGACCCGCGCGTGGGGGCCCGCAGGTTTACCACAGGGGACCTGCGTACCCCGACTTTTTTGCAATAGGAAAAAAGTCGGGGGTACGCACCTACCGTGAAGGCAAGGTGCGGACCCCATGCATTGTCCCTAACAAGGGGGTGCGTACCCCGCGCATAAGTTTACAAAAACCTAACTAACTCAAAAAATACCCAATGAAATCAATTTTGCATATTCTAATTCGCCTTTTTTACTTGATTGTAGGATAAACATCATGCTTGATTGGCGAGAACGGGAGCACGAGGATGTGGACCTCGCTGCGATGAATCATCAACCTTCGATCGATGCAATAAAGGCATGTGGCTTGTACAAGTTCTTTGCCATACCTGGCATGAGGGCCCAGGTGGACTTTTTGCAGTGGCTGGTTGATAGATGGAGTATACAGGACCAGTGCTTCTTTATTGGTGGACACCATCTCGAAATCGAGCTAGCTGATATATACTTCTTGACTGGTTTGCCCAGGAGGGGTGAACACTTGACTCTATTTGGGCCCAGGGCAGGTGGCCAGTCTGTCAAGAGCCTCCGCCTAGAGTTCTGCAATGTCCAGAACCGGGACAAAGGGATAGATATCAAACCATATCCCTTCCTGAACTCATGGTTATTGCATTCATAGTTACCAGACTTTGCAGCAGTGCAGCGCTACACATTGCCACCGGATCCCAGATGCGGATGGCAGTTGATTGCTTTTGAGGTACCATTTTCAACTGGTGCGATGTTGTGTTAGCCAATGTGAAGGGCCAACTGACCAGGGCCAAAAACAGACAGCTAAAGACCTTTGGTTATGGGGCTATAGTTGTGAGTTTTGGTCTGGAGAGGGTTTCGATGCTAATCCCACAGCACCTTACTGTTGGAGCTGGGCTTCCTTGAGAGCCCAAACTGATGCGATGGGTTACAGTTATGGCCCGTCATCCTGATGAGGGGACCGAGGTCGTTTGGTTCAAACCTAAGTATTTCCAATGGTTGGAAAACTAGGTTTTTGCTATCCAGGACTTTCCTTATGCTGGGGTTGATTTTCGTGGAGACCCAGACATGGCTCTTCCACCAGGAGAGCAATGGGATGATGCAGATAAAATCATTTTAAACATTTTTCCTAATTTAATTTTTTGTTGTTTTTATATCGTCCCAAAAATGATAGTAAAAGTTTCAAATGTAGATGTGGGCCCACGACGACCAGCCGTTCTCTGGCCTTACGAGAGGAAACAACCAGTTGCACCGGCTCCAACCCTACAGGACGAATCAACAGAGACCTTGGCCGAGTTGGAGAGCCATTTAGAGCGTCTGATAGGGGACATGCCCGAGACCAGTATAGATGACATCCCTCGTCGACATCAACGCTATGTGATTGGAGTCCCAGGACCTTTTAGGAGGTTCCTTTGTAAGGTGGCCCATGCAGTGGTTTCGTGTCGAGATCATCACTAGTGATGGGATGATCGCCTATTGTAGTCACATATGACATTTTTGCTTTTTGTACTTATCATTTTTGCTGATCATAAGGTGTTTTTCAACCTATGATCGAGGACAATGTATTATTTTGACACACTCCTATATATATGATATCATTATTACCAGCTTATCTTGTTAAACATGTTATGGAATCTTTTTTAAATTTACTTGTATGATTATTGCACATGTCTACTTAACATTTGAGAAGCAATTGCATCTGCTAATGTATTTAAAGATCTTGGAATATGCTGATATTCAATATAGTCAAATCCACGTTCCAAGAGACGCACCCTCAAAAATAATCTCAATAAAACTAGATTTCTAATGGCGTATACTCTATTAAGCTGTAATACAACGAGTTCAGAATCTAACCTCACTATCAAACTCCGAATCCCAAATGAAATAGATTCAGACAATAACTCAATCACTGCACTGTATTCTGCAATGTTGTTTGTTGTTTGACCGAGGCTCACCCCATGCATAGAAACTAACTCGAGAGGGCGAATAGATAACCCAAGCTGCGGAAGAAATATTCCATGTACTACGACAAGCACCATCAGTGAAACCAATGTATGTTTGGAGAGGCGTCGACATCTGCAACATCAAACGTAAAACAAAGATAAGCAGGAATAACGACGAAAAGCTCACTCTCTAAGCTAAGCACACTTTTTAATCTAAAGCACACCAGCTAGAAGGAAAACTAACCTAACTAAAAAACCTCCACACTCGTTTTAAGCATAATACCTCTTCATGTAAAGACCATTTCTGGGTTTACCTAAAGAGACCCCGTCAAAGTCTACCAATTCATAAGCCCCTTTCGCTAGCTTTCGCTTTACAACATAGGGACCATGCCACATAGGCACGAATTTTCCAACACCTAATTTATCATTTGCTTCAACGTACAATAAGACGAGATCTCCTTCCGAAAAATTTTGAGGGGTCACATTTCGATCATACTGAGCTTTAATACGTTTTGCATGAGATTCGATCGCTAATGCAGCATCGCATCGATTCTCATCTAGTTGATCCAAGTATAACAAACGTCTTTCCTCTTCGGAAGTGGCTGGAAGTAGCTCAATGGCCATTCGCAATGACGGGATTTTGCACTCAATAGGTAACACAACTTCCAAACCATAAACTAGTTGGAAAGGCGTGAACCCTGTTGATGTTTTAACTGAGGTTCGATACACCCACAGTGCTGAAAATAGCATGTTGTGCCAATTCAACCGATGAATCCCAATGATTCTTCGGATCATGATGACTAGAACTTTGTTGATGGCTTCAACCAGGCCATTAGCTTGTGGATAATAAGGAGTTGAACTGTCATGACGCAAGCCAAGTTGGCCTGTAAGTTCAGTCATCATAACGTTTTGAAAATGACGCCCATGATCAGTGATAATCACTTGTGGAACACTAAACCTAGCAATGATATGATTGAATATGAAAATCGCAGCTGTTTTGCCATCTGCCTCAAATGTAGGCATCGCCTCGGCCCACTTGGTAAAATAATCTACCACAAGGATAATATATGCATGCCCCCCAGTCGAGTGAGGGTTACATGTAATAAAATCGATACCCCATTTGGAAAAAGGACCAATGGAAATTATAGGGTGAAGAGGAGCAGGTGGAGTGCGCATCTTTCGATCAAAAATTTGGCAGTTGTGGCATTTTTGGACCGCAATAATACAATCTTTAAACATAGACGACCAGAAATAGCCAGCGCGCAATATCTTTTGGGTAGTCGCATACCCAGACATATGACCGCCACATGCTCCAGAGTGACAGTCATTGAGGACCCTTTCAGCTTCCTCATGATTCAAACAACGTCGAAAAACAGAGTCCGCCCCACGACGATAAAGAGTATCTCTAATAATTTTGAATTGTTGGGACTGGAATCGTATTTTTCGGTGGTCCGATAATGAAATATCTGGCTGAAAGGATTGGGTTTGGAGATAAATGATGATATCCTCGTACCACGGATCTAAAGTGTTGATTAGAAACAAGGATTCGTCCGCAATGGGCTCCTCCACCACAGTTTCCGTGTCAGGACGCGGGAAGTCACACATTAATTCCGCAAAAACTAAAGATTTCTTTGACTTAGACTTTTCAAATTCCAAGTCGAACTCCTGCAAGATAACAATCCATTTGGAGTACTTGCCCCCCCAGCAATTGCTTGGTCAAAATATAGATCATAGGGTTGCAATCGGAAATAATTGTAGTCTTACGTAGTAAAATGTAATGACGAAAACGTTGGACAGCTTGAACAGCTGCCAATGCCAATTTCTCCACATGTGAGTATTTTAGCTCAGTTGGATTTAACATGCAACTAAGGTAATATATCACATGTTCAGTACTGAATTCATCTTCCTGAACTAACACCATTCTGATGGTGGAATAGGAAGCGGCGAGATATAAGAAGTAGTCCTAGTTGTAGTTGGAGGATGCAACAGCGGTACATGGGTCAATGCGTGTTTTAGCGCATCAAAAGATTTCTCAGCTATCTCGTCCCAAAAGAATGAAGTATTCTACTTCAACAACTGGGTAAAACCCTTTGTGATCTCGGCGTAGTTAGGGATGAATCGACGTAAAAAGTTTGCTTTCCCTTGCAAATTTTGGAGTTGGCGAAGACTCGAAGGAGGAGGCAATATGATAATGGCTTCAACCTTCAAGGGATCAACGCGAATTCCGGCCTTCGAAACAACAAACCCCAGTAACCGACCCATTTCAATACAGAAAACACACTTGTGGGGGTTCAACCTAATTCGATAATACCTACACCTCATAAAAATTGCTCTTAAATGGACGAGATGATCAGCTCGATGTAATGAATGAGTAGGCAAGTCATCGAGATAGGGTTGCACAATGTGCTTAATATCATGAAAAGCATAAGACATGGCCCGTTGAAAAGTTGCCCCAATGTTCTTAAGCCCAAAAGGTAATTTGCAATAAGAAAATGTCCCCCATTAACAAATGAATGCCGTTTTTGGTTGATCAGCAGGTAAAATATTGATTTGATTGTATCCGGAAAAGTCATCCATAAAGGAGAAAATTTCGTTGCCGGCACAATTGTCAATGATTTGATAGATATAGGGAGTAGGGTAATTGTCCTTTGGACATGCTCGATTAATATCCCTATAGTCGATACATATTCTTATTGTCCCTTGCTTTTTGTTAACAGGAACAATATTCGATACCCAATCCGTTAACAGGATCGGATAAATGAAACCTGCTTTGAGTAATTTTTCAACTTCTGCTTTAATCGCAGTAGCTTTTCTTGGGTGAATCTGACGCAAACGTTGTCGGACGAGTTTAGCGTCCGGGTAAGTTTTGATTTCATGAATTACAATTACTGGGTCAATTCCTGGCATTTCCTCATATGAACAGGAAAACACATCGCAGAATTCTTGAAATAGGGACTTATATGTTTGAATTTCATCTTCCGTAGAAGAGGCACCTATATGAACATTTTCAACAATTCCAGGCTTAACTGAAATGTCAAGGGGAATAGTTCTAGAAATATTTCCCAAGTTTAACTTGGAATCAGGATGTTTCATTGGATTCTAAGCATCCTTAACATATTCAGTCGTAAAAATTGATGAAAAATCATTTTCAAAACGATCGCTCTCGGGTAAAAACGAAGATCTGTGATGAAGATCTTCCCATGGTAACTCATCGACGCATAGGATTTCACGAATTTTCTCATCCGTTTGAGCAAGTTCAGAAAACGTTATTAAATCTGAGTTTGATGTCGAAAGTGATTCCTCATGGACCACATTCATTAAGTCGATTTGGGTTGATGTTGTGTCGGAAAATGACTGCACGGTCTGATACGCAAGTTCATACGGACTCAAAGGCATAAGAGTACCAAATGGGTCTATCTCAGATTCAGAAGGTATGATCCAAGGATCATCATTAACAATGGTTTCTGATGAAATCATATGAATGGTTGCAGTAGAAGACGATGCATTGATAGGAGGAAAAGGAAAAGTGCCCAATAAATCAGAATCTTTAACTAGCCCTACTCCAACATCCTTATAAGGGATCGTCGCTTTACCAACATGCTGAATGCTCTGAGCAGAGGCTGGGTCAGATGAAAAGTATGACAACTGGTCTAAGGTTACGATCTTTCCATTATGAGGGAACTTTATAAGCTGAAAGACCGATGAAACAACAGCTATCATAGCGTAAGACTAACTACGACCCAAGAGAAGGTTGTAATCTAGAGGGGCATCAGCCACCTCCACATCTACATTAACGGTTTTACCTTCAACCCCTATAGGTAGATCCTGTAGAATGCTGAAAGGATGAAACCCACAGCCATCAAAGGACTTTAGAATTGTCGGGGATTGATTTAGTGAAGGAGAACCAAGTGATCTCCAACACTGTATCGACATAATACACGTGGAAGCTCCATCATCAATCACAGTCCTATGAACAGGTCTATTTTTGACTATCATTGGAATCTGGATAGCCATTTGATGAGGTAAGCGCGGTGCACTATTTTCTAGATCGAAGATTATAAGGTTCGAGTCCTGAATGTCAACAGCTCCTATAGCCGACAAAAGTAACTTGCGTTGTGCTGGACAGGATTGCAGCACTTCCAAAGCCAACATTGCTGAGGGTGAAACAGCTAAATCCTCAACAATGTTATAGTTCTGAGCTACTCTCCCATGTGGATTGAAAGTAGACTTTCGAAGTATACCCTTGGTGGGCGGTTTGATTACTAAGTCTGGATTAGGTTTCTCGATCTGTAGTGGATCGAAACCGGGAGTTAAGGTTGATGGGTTCGAATGGGAAGATTCTGCTTCTTTACCATCAACAGGACTTTTACTGCCATAATCTTGCGATCGAGTCGCAATCCTAACATGGGACATCATCAATATGGGTTCTTCATTGGCACTAGAGGACGAACCTATCATCTTACTGTCTTGAGCTGGAAAAGGATCCTTCAAGACAGCAGGAGTTTGGGAACCTTTGACAATTTTCACAACCTCTGCACGATGAGGGCAGTATCTCGTAAAATGTTCTTCATCAAAGATGAGACACGGATAATGAGGTTTGCATTTTTCATCAGTTGATTCCACTTTTTTGGGTTTCTCTTTCGAATTCTTATCTGTTTTATTCTTCTTCTTCCCTTTCTTCTTACCACCGGTCTTTGATTTAGCTGTAGATGACTCTACAACGTGAATATCGGCGGAAAGTTCCGCGGAAGAATCTCCTGTCGGGGAATTTGGCAAGGTTATGATAGGAGAAGAATTCTTGGAATACTTCTTCTTACTTTTGGTATTAACCGTACCAATCATACCATCAATGGCATGAGACCTTGAAGGAGCAGCAGCGATTTGATTTTGTTTAGGTAGATCGGGGATTTTCTCGTGTAACATACCTAACTGAGTATATACTAAGTCAAGGTACTGTGCTTGAGCAATTACTTGCTCCTCAGTATTGACTCCGGCCTTAGCTACATCCTCAATGATCTTGGGCAGTAAAGATTTTACAAACCATTCAGCTAAGATCTGATCCGGGATAAAAACTTTCACTAAACACCGTCGACATCTCCATTCATGGATATGATCTGAAATGTAAGTGGACGTTGACTGCTTTAACGAAGTTAATAACTCTGTGCCTTTGTCATATCTGACCGGCAACTGAAAATGAGTTAAAAACGAGGTAGCTAACTGACTAAAGTTATAAAAAGTGGCTCGCGGTAACTCAATGTACCACTTGGCCGCAAGACCAATTAGAGTGCGCTGGAAAAGTCGTAAACGAATTGAATCATCTGAAATGGAATTAGACGCACACCAGAGGTGATAAGTCATCACATGGTTCGACGGGTCCTCTCCTGGCTTACCTTCGAACTTAGGAATATCACTGGGCAACTTATACGACATTGGCAGCCAATACTGAAGATAGTTAATTGGATCGTTCATAAGGCGCGTCAAGTCAAGCAAGTCCAAAGCTGCAATAAACGGTAACTGATGATTAGGGTCCCTAAAACTCTGGGTCTGCAGACCAGCCCCAGGAAGAGGATATCCAGGATAACTAGGAATTGGAATCGCATTTGGGATATTTTGACCTCCTGGAAAACCAGGATTAATCGAACCATACTGGGGTTGTTGAGGTTGTTGATATGTATGCCCAGGGTACGGTTGATACTGATAGGTTAGTTGCTACGTAGCAGGACCGTATTTGTACTGTCCTTGGTACAGTTGTTGATTATACTAAGGTTGAGTGGTGACAACCGTACTTCCTATAGGCATCTGAACCGAAGTGTGGATCGTGGGTCCAAATTGAGGTAAAGATGTCTAAGGAGTAGATACAGGGACAATAGAAACCGGAGCTATCGATACTCCAGAAGGGGTAGATGCAGCAGATCTTGCAGTAGTTGCAGCAGACGTTTGAGGGGGAGTACGAGGCGTACTAGGCCCAGACTGAGAAACTACATAAGGTACAGAAGTTTGAACAGTAGACTGGACAGGTTGCTGGGATGAACCAAAAACCAAGGGTTGTCCAATTTGAGATGACAACTGTGCATTCAGTTGCAAGACCTATTGAGGTTGGGATGGATCCCACACTAAATTTGTTCCAGGGTATGGGCCCATAATAGGTTGAGGATATTGAGGACCATAACTGGGTTGAGGGTAGGGTTGATAATATGATTGACCCGAAGGTGGTTGGTAACCTTGAGCTGGGTACTGACCTTAGGGTTGATAACCCTGAGGCATGTACCGATATTGGGGTTGACCTTGAGGTACATATTGATATTGAGGTTGACTTTGAGGTGCATATTGATACTGAGGTTGACCCTGAGGTACATATTGATACTGAGGTTGACCTTGAGGTACATATTGAGTCTGGGGTTGACCTTGAGGAACGTACTATCCCGTAGGTATGTACTGTCCTTGAGGTTGTCCCCTAGGCGCAAACTGAGTACCTTGAGGTTGCCCCCCAGGTATATACTGGGTACCTTGAGGTTGCCCCCCAGGCACATACTAGGTACCTTGAGGTTGCCCCCCAGGTGGAGACTGGCCACCTTGCGGTTGAGGATTGGGAATAGAACCTGACATCATGAGAGTATCTTCTACACTCAACGGTTTAGTACCATTACTTCCAGTTAATAACTTTTTTTCAATAGGTTGAGGAGATGCTCTCGAAAAAGTACCAGACATGGATTGATACCCAGTAGGAACAGAAGGACCGCCGTACAAAAAGTCTTTCAGAGATTGAGAAAACATGGATGACTGCTTAGACATATTCAACGGAGAATAGTAACCTCTAGGTGTTGGGTGATAAGAAATACGAGGTGGCGAAAAACTTAGCTGTCCGTTTTTGGCCGTGGTCAGTTGGCCGTTCACATTGGACAAAACAGCATCGCACTAGTTGAAAATGGTGCCTCAAAAGCAATCAACTGCCATCTGCATCTAGGATCTGGTGGCAATGTGTAGCACTGCACTGCCGCAGAGTCTGGTAACTGTGAATGCAATAACCATGAGTTCAGGAAGGGATATGGTTTTGATATCTATCCCTTTGTCCCAGTTTTGGACATTGTAGAACTCTAGGCGGAGGCTCTTGACAGACTGGCCACCTACCCTGGGCCCAGATAGAGTCAAGTGTTCACCCCTCCTGGGAAAACCAGTCAAGAAGTATATATCAGCTGGTTCGATTTCGAGCTGGTGTCCACCAATAAAGAAGCACTAGTCCTGTATACTCCATCTATCAACCAGCCACTGCAAAAAGTCCACCTGGGCCCTCATGCCAGGTATGGCCCAGAACTTGTTACAAGCCACATGCCTTCAATGCATCGATCGAAGTTGATGATTCATTGCGGCGAGGTCCACATCCTCGTGCTCCCGTTCTCGCCAATCAAGCATGATGTTATCCTACAATCAAGTAAAAAAGGCGAATTAGGAATATGCAAAATTGATTTCATTGGGTATTTTTTGAGTAAGTTAGGTTTTTATAAACCTATGCGCGGGGTACGCACCCACTTGTTAGGGACAGTGCGTGGGGTCCGCACCTTGCCTTCACGGCAGGTGCGTACCCCCGACTTTTTTCCCATTGCAAAAAAGTCGGGTACGCAGGTCCCCTGTGGTAAACTTGCGGGCCCCCGCGTGCGGATTTTCAAACCTAAAAACCTCCTAAAAACAAAAATTAAACCCTAAAAAACAATTTCAAATGGACAAAAATGAAGAGTAGGATGATGTGGATTACCTGGAGGAGACGACGTTCAATTCCGATGGGCAGATTTTCCGCAATCTTAACGGGAAGTTTCTGGTCAAAAGCCCTTTTTTCTCACCCAAATCTCAAATGGTAAAAATGAATGGTAAAAAGTCCTTTTTATAAGTTTTTTGGGTAAATAAATTCTAAATTTCTTTATGTTTCACTTTAAAAAGGTGTTTTTTGTGACATTTTCACCTATTATTAAACAGGTATGAGTAATGTTTGAAGTTTTTGTTCAGGATAACGGATTTTCAGGCGAAATAAATCATTTTCAACGAAAAACCATTAGTCATCTTTAAGATCTTTTCTGACTCCTAAAACATGAAAAGATTGCTGAGTTTTTCTTTTTAAGCTCATTAAAACGGAACTAAAAAGACGGTCCTCTTACAGCCCTTTTCTGACCGTAAAAACACGAAAAGATTGCCGGGTTTTTGTCATTTCAAATTCGATATTGGTCATAAAACAACGTGTTGTTGATCACTTTTTTACTTTTTCGGATCAGAGACACTAATTATGAAAAGTACTCCTTGGTCATAAAAGATCAAGCGGTTCTCTCAAGTATTATTTTATACTTTTTCGGGCTTGGGAGACACAAATTTACGAAAAAGTTAACCCTGGAGTCTTCTTAAGTTTTTTCAGACTCTCTAAAAATGAAAAACGCCAAGTTTCTCCTATATTGGACTCGTTAAATTTCGACAGTAAAGGACTTGTTCAATTACAAACAGGAACAGACCACTCCTTCTTAGGGTTCGAAT
>APFE031436549.1:94543-184390 GCA_000404065.3 Pinus taeda | reverse complement strand
CCATAAGTTCAGGAGGGGTTATGTATTTGATTTCAATCCCCTTGTCCTGGTCCTGGTTGTTACACCACTCTAGCCGGAGGCTAGTAAGGGATTGGCCACCCGGCCTAGTCCCGAATAGAGATAGGTGTTCACCTCTGTTAGGCAAACCAGTAAGGAAGTATATGTCAGAGGCCTCAATCTCGAGCTGAAGGCCTCCGATGTAGAAGCACTGATCCTGGACATGCCACCTCTCGACCAGCCACTCCAGAAATGGTACCTGAGCCCTCATGCCGGGAATGACCTAGTATTTGTATAAACCGCATGCTCGCAAAGCATCAATAGTCGGTTGATGATTCAAAGCGGCCGAATCAACATCTTCGTGTTCTCGTTCTCTCCAATCTAGCATGGTGAGTATCCTACACACCATAAGAAGTGTTTTAGTGATCACAAAATCAAAATTTCAAAGTGCATTTGGAAGTTGTGAGTTTAGGGTGCGCTTTGCACGGGGTACACACCCCGCCTTCAGAGACAGAGCGTGGGTACGCATCTGGCCTGAAGGTAGGTTGCGTACCCCGACCCTTTTTCCTCTAAAGAAAAAGGTCGGGGTACGCAGGTTACCCATGGGCCACCTGCGTACCCCGAGGAGCGCATCCCAAAACCCCTTTGCCTCCAAAAAATAAAACTAAAACCTAAAAATGAATTCTAAACGAATGAAATTGAAGAGGAGGATGTTGTGGATTACCTGGAGGTGACGGCGTTCGATTCCGACGGTCTGATTTTCCGCAATCTCCACGGGAAGTTTCTTGCCAAAAGCCCTTTTTTCAACCTCAACAGTAAAATGGTAAAAATGACATGGTAAAAGGTCTTTTGATAGGTTTTTTGGATGAATAAATGTTATATTTGTTTATTTTTCACCATGGAAGGTCATTTTAATGCATTTTTGCCCATCTCAAATAGGTATGAGTAATGTATCACTTTTGTGCAGGACAGAGGGACTTTTCAGGGAAACTTGTCACTTTTTCACAAATCAGACATCAGAGTCATCTTTTAAGCCCTTTTCTGACTCCTAAAAACTGAAAAGATTGCCGAGCGTTTCTTTTACACTCGTTAAAACGGAATTAAAAGACGGTCCTCTTACAGCCCTTTTCTGACCGAAAAAACAAGGAAAGATTGCCGGATTTTTGTCGTTTCAAATTCGATATTGGAAATAAAACGACGTGTCTTTGATCGCTTTTTACTTTTCAGGTCAAAGGCACTAACTATGAAATATCCTTGGTCGCAAGATCAAGCGGTTCTCCTAGGTATTATTTTATACTTTTTCGGGCTTAGGAGACACAACTTTACGAAAAAGTTCAATCTGGAGTCTTCTAAGTTTTTCAGACTCTCTAAATATGAAAAACGCTGAGTTTCTCCTATACTGGGCTCGTTAAAATTTCACAGTAAAGGACCTGTTCTATTACAAACAGGAACGGACCACTCCTTCTTAGGGTTCGCATCAAAAACTAAGTTGGACTCATCCGAAGGATGAGCTTACAAACAAGCATATGTTATCCTCCTCAAGCTTGTAAAAAATTAAGAGGTACTTGCCAGAAATGGTTGGGGGAAAGAGAGAAAAATGAGCCTGCTTGTCATACTTTGTAACCACTCTTGAACACGACATTTTCATTCACCTGGGTTGGGAAATCCTTTACCTAATAGTTGATCAAACCAAATTGAAAGTCTTCAGCCAGTTTCTGGGTATTAACTTTGGGTCAATCCTCACCAAACCATCTTTTGTGTCGTTATGTGTTCAAGAGGTCTGTGCGAATAAGCCATTCATCTACAAAAATATCTGTCATTCCATCTTGACCATCCCTGAGTCAGTCCTTGCAACTAAATTTCTTCAAACTTGATCTATGATTTCGTGTTGTGGGGTTCCCTACAACGGATCACTTTCTATCGACTTCAGCTCTTTATCTAGAAAGATGATCTATAAATCGCCACGTACCTTGGGATCTGCATGCCTCAATGGCAGGTTTCTCGCCTTCGACGACAAGTTGCATCATTGACCTTCGATCGAAGGATTCCGTGACATGTTCGACATCGACACATCTAATCACATATCATGGATTGTACTGAGTACTTTGAGAGCCATTGTCATTATTGGTGGTTTCTCTCACACTTGTTAACAGTTTACATCATCAATTGGTAATCAAGTGGTTTCTACCATGTTTGACTTCGACACATTTATTCACATGGATACAATCGTACTATTTCGAGGAGTAGAAATGAAGACCCTGGATCTAGTTTCCACCATCTAGGCTGGGTTCGATCCCCAGTGGAGTCACCATTTTGTCATGCGGAATGAGTTGAGGTTGCGAACAAGATCAACCTTCCTAGTATCTACAGATATCTAGTTACAAGCAAGCCAATCAAAAACTATCTTTCTCTAAATATGCAATTAAAAACAAAGGCAAACAAGTGTTTTAGGCCTACCTTGGGTCCAACGCAAGTTTGTGGAAGCCTCGCTCCCTCGCTCCAAATGAGCTTCCTTGAAGTGTAATTCTACAAACAGAAACAAGCAAACCAAATTAAATAGCACCTGATAAGCCAATATCATAAAGCATATTCATCATAAAGATCAAGGAGATTATGAAACAAACCACATAAGACAATTTGTTGAGAAAAATGAATCTGATTGTATTAATTCAAATGAAGAAGAACTTTACAACCTGTGCCTTGATGTTGTACAAGCTCCTCCCAAGGTCCGACAAGAAGTCTCCTCTACTTTGACAAGTTTCACTCACTTCCCAATGAAACCAAAAGGTATGTGATCTCTCCTCTCAAGTTTAACTAGGAAGTCCCAATTCCATCAGCATTTACCCTCAAAATGTTCAGCTTCTAACCTCCCTAGCAACTACCCAATGCCTTAATTTATAGTGCAATGGAGGGAAGTTACTAGGTCCTCCTTCAAAGGGATAAAGCGCTCCTTCAAAGGGATAGCTCCTCCTATCAAGGGATTAGCTCCTTCTCTTTTGGGATGCATGAACCACCTTGGAGCGAACAATCCACATCAAAATCCTTCTAGAAACATCTAGAATTAATCCAAAAGTGAGTTTTTTAGGATAAACTTGTGCCTTTTTTACTTTTACAGGGGTACGCACCCACCCCTTTACAGACAGAGCGTGCAGGTACACAGGTAATATGAACAAAGGGTGTGGGTCTGCAGGTAAAAGTAGGAGAAAGTGCGGAACCAGAGTAATATTGATTTTCAATGTCTTTCTCTCATTTGCAAAGTTTGACATGAAGTGCTGAGGTCTGAGACTTTCTTAGGAGGCTAGTATAAGTGATGATAGACCCATACTGACTGCAAATAATCATGGTGATGATATTTTTGTGTAACACTATTCCTAGCTAATCCAATTTAAGAGTGTTGGATTTCTTCAGGTGGGTTAATCTTCACCTATTCTTGCTCCTCCTCCACAATGACATATTGTCAAATGCCAACATTGTGAAAAATTTGGCCATGTGAAATATCATTGTCTTGCTCATCATCAGTGTGATCATTGTGATAAGCACACTCATCATTCAAATAGATGCTTCTGAAACAAGCTTCCTGCAAGAAAAAAGATTCACCTTGGATGGATTAGTTCCTAGTAATGGGCTTAAATAGCCAAGAAGATATTTTGATCATATCATTAGATTTTTTCTCAAGTATTGAAAATTATTGCTGTTTATATCTCTTCATATTCTCACCTTGTCTTTGAAAGGGGGGGAATTGATGGTCATCTACAAGCTTCAAAGATACATCAAGTGAGCTTGAGCCGTAACCTAAACTTGTTGCATGAGCCTACAACTAAAGATAACCATAACTAGATTCAGATTTGTAACCAGAGATAGAGAAGCCCATGAGCATGCATTTGGTTGGTGACCTTGCTTAAACCACCGCAATTTGAGACCTATCTTTTCATGCACAAAGCACCACATAATCCAACAAATGGTAGAATAGTTCGATTTGATCCTTGTGATACATGTTTAGTCAACTATTAGAGAGATAAGCCATGCACAATGTCATGGTTCTCTAACATTTGATGATTGACACCTACCATTTTGATGTTGATGGTATCCCTCTTCAAAGAATTAGGGATATTTCCTCTAGCAGAAGACTAACAACTTTTTGCCATATTTGGAACTATTTTAACGACTGCACTAAGCATTCTCAGTTGAGACCCCAATGGTCTCCCTTTTCAAAATGATAGGGAGTAGTTCCTCTAGCAATAGACTTCAACTTCTTACCAGATTTGGAAGAGTTCTAGGAACTGCACTAAGTGTTCTAGTGTTGGTGGTCATCCTTAAACAACCACCGATTGAGAACTCAAGTTATCCCACCTTATATCTTCATTTGAGAGAGCACATTTAGCCATTGGCTGCCACTTTTGTATTACAGCTCTCTTCTTGGACTCATATATACCCCTTTGGATTAAGGGGGGAATGTTGGACACCTAATCCGCTAAGGGTTTGGTGTGGTGGAATGTGAAGAGTCATTAGAGTCCAAGATACCTTTGAAGGTGAATCCAACGGTTATCATTGTGAATAGTAAATGAAATTCGATGTTTTATCATTCATACCTTTCCTATTCATTTGTGTTGTTTAAAATAGAAATTGATATCAAAATACTATTTTATTAATATCCTCAATCACATTCTATTTTTATTAACTAAATCTCTCCTACCAATAAATACAAGTATTTTTGGCATTTATTCAGTGAACCAACGTGTATTTAGGACATTTACTATGTAAACTTGTTTTTCTATTGACCGGTTCTGCATTAGTGATTTCACATTTTTCAATTGAAGTCATATTATCCAATATTAAATTAATTTTGTTTACTCAATTAAGACAACTAAGTAATAGTTCATAACTTGGTATGGTTTCTACCATTTCACCATAAGCTAAATGTTAACATTCGAAAACTATTATAACCTTGTTTTGCAGAATGAAAGCTCTGTGCAAGGTAGCTCTACTATAAAAAAGCATAAGTTTGAAAATATAATAGTGAAAGGTTACTATTCTAAATGATGTATACATTAGTAATTGTTAAACTAACATTTCAACTATAATTAACATTTCAACTGATGCATGTTTATCGAAGTACACAAATTTGGCGTATGCAGAGCTCTTTATGTTTATCTATTCATTCATGCATTTCAACATTGCTTTCAATTGACCAAAAGAATCAAATAAGACGGAAAAGGAAAAGCTTGACCAACTGACAATCTTGGAAGCATTTGTAAATGAAACAAAGTTTTAGTATATGCAAGAAAAAAGGAAAGATTATAGTATCAATAATATCTTAACAAAACTTTCAGGATCCAGAAAACTTTCAACATCGTCACATTGCCAAAAACCATTCTGCTCCAAAAATCACCAAAAATCTAACATTAAATAGTACTTCGCAAGCTACAACTCAATAAAACTAACCATCCATCTCCATGTTGCACCTTCATATAGGCACAAAGTAATAGAAATGAGTCTCATACTATTTACTAAAGAAATAGCTTGGGAAATAGATTCAACCTTCCATGGAAGAAACAGATGCAAGTCCATTTGCACAAGCACTATTTTGCCTCCAACCTAATATCTAACTTGAAAATTATACTTCCTCTACATATCCTTCATCTATTAATAACGTCTCTCACTGGTCACATGTAGATACAAGCTACCCATCACTAACACCAACACTAGCAACATCTCTAGCCAAAAATCGTTCATTTTTCTCCAATCTAGGAAGACTTTAGTGAATGCTAAGTTCCACTCTTTAGAAGCAGTATGTATACTTGAAGTCACCAAATAAATATCAAAAAGGGTATTGTATAATATCAATAGATACAATTTTATTGATATGTTTGCAACCAACAATCATTACACAATGCATCAAATTACATGTTATTAAGCATTTGAGTGATAACATGATTGTGTATTAATTTGCTAAATAGATATTAATAACGTTGATAAACATTAATTAATTCTTGAATTCCAAGTGTGAATTCCAAGTTTTTGCATCTTTGTAAACATTACTATATAGACGCGGATTTTTCATATAACACACTTGTCTTTTCTCACACGCTCTAGTACTAAATGCTTTCAACAGTTTGTACATTATATGTTATCATTAGAATTATTACGTAATATAATATGATATAAACACTAATATTAAATTTCACTAAAACGAGTACAATATGTGACATTAAATTTGATAAATGAGATTTGGTATTGTGTGTTAGATTTGAAGTGCAAAAAAGTTGATTGTGTGGCATTGTATATTGGCTGTGAAATTTCCACACTCACTCTCTGCACCAAAAATATCTCCACACTCCTACACATGTTCCGAGAATACAATAGAGTGCAAAGTCTTTAGTGTGGAAGAATTTGATTCTGCGGGAATGTGGAGAAATCGCTATTCCACATTTATGCACATTCACACATTCCAAATCATAACATTAAATAAGATCCCAAGCATCCAATAAACCGAAAGAGCTATTCGACAAAGTCAAATTATTCAACCATAAAGTATAAGGTAATGTTAATATTGTGTGAAAATGCAAGAAACAAGGATTGTACTGTTACTGGATTGCTTGACAATGTAAACAAATAAAACAATCATTGTAGACTCCATTAATGGCAACAGTATCACTCAAAAAGAATTCATTGATTATCCCTTGTAACCAAGTTGTAATATTGTCTGACTAGTTATAGAATTTGAAAATTTGATAAATCAATAAAAAATGTAAGAAATGAGAGTGCAACAAACCAGACATAGTACTCATAATGAAAAGACAACAATACTTCTTCACATTGGCACATTCCACACATCATTTGTGCATCTTTTGTAGCTTTTTGCATTGTGTAACCATAAATCATCTTAAGTTATGATAATACAATTTTACTATCGTCGCATGGCTCTCTCGGTTTGCAGCATTTGCACTTCCATGCTTCCGCATAATTTTGCTTCCAATATTAACATAATATTGGCAGGAGAGCTTTAGTTAACCAAAATATAATGAGCTTTAGGGTATTAAGAAAACACTATGTTGATATTGGTTTTTAAACCATGTCAAATAGAGCAATCATTTACAGTAATAAATTGATATAGTTGCTAGTATTGATGTTTTCATTCTACAAAGTGTTGAGGTGGAGTCAAATGTTTTATTGATAATTAGCACTAGCTATAATAGCGAAAATGTCAATGCAAATGTCTTGTAAGCCTTTTCCAAAACTTTGCGTTCATCATTACTCATGTTATGCATCTTCAGACATGTAGTCGTCTAACAATATGTCTTAGCATTTCATTATATGGTATCAGAAAATTAATATTGAAAAAATATTGATCAATATTATATATCAGTTAATTTGTGTGGATTATCCCTTTGTACAGGTATGACACAATATTTCACATAGTGAAATATAGAAATAGGATAGGAGCACAATGCAGCAATAGCATAAAGGGTGAGCAAAAAATGGGGAGTGCGGAGTGTGAAGCTTTTCTAGTTGTGTGAACTTCTGAATCTCCACACTGGCAGTGATTTTTTTTGCATCTTCACATAAATTTCCATCATCGTAGAATTTTTTGATACATCTATTTTTCACAAAAAAATTATTGTGAGTATGGATAACTTTTTCAATTTTCATAGACATTAAGTTGTTTGCATATTTTTTTCGTGCATTCTATAACACTTTTATACTAATCTATAATGGTTAACCAAATTTACATTTTGCTATATGTGGTCGAAGGGGCAGGGTTGAACAAATCTCCAATTAATATTATTATGTTTCCTTGTGTGGAGTTTTTACTGTGTGAAGGATGGTGTATGTGCCGAAGAATGGCATGCTTAGGGAACTTTATTCCATAGACACATAATTAATTTAACTATGAACAAAAGCTTTAATTCGTAATGTAATAAGCATAACTAGAAAAAGTGATTTGTAGACTAGAAAAAATGAATATTTCACATTTTCCTATAACATGTATTATAAGATATGGTAGGCTTAATATATACATTGATTAAGGTATGACTATTTCACACGTATTGTTTAACATATCACATCAAACTCTAGGTTATACAATCCATAATCAAAGACATTTGTGTAAAACATTTGTTCAAATTAATTGTATGCATTGTACTTAGTATCCATCACTAGAGATTCTTGCATTAGTCAATAAAAAATTTAATGAACCTAAAATTCAGGTAAAGTTAATTATTTGATTGCTTTATTTTTAATTTAGTTAATTTTGTTATGTAAAGTGTGAAAATACTTAAGAAAAGTTCACCGTGTTTGTTGTGCATTCTTTACAATGAAAATGTAACACTAATTATTGTTATATACATTGAATTCCAATATAGGCTTATTGCTATAAACATTGAAATCCAATGTAGGTTGAAGCATTATGTTACACGAATTATCATTTTGATGTGAAAGGTAAATCGTTTTTAGCGTTCAAAGTAATGATTGTGTGGAAAAGGATTATATGTGGAAGAATCTTTATGACATGCATTTCACAACTCCACACACATTTCTCAATTGAACAAATTGATGCCATATTTGGCGATATGCTTTAACATCTATTAGACAATTAAATAAGGGATTTCACTACAAGATTAAATGTAAACCATTTTAGCATTTTTTCAGTTGATTAATGCATAATCAATCCATTTTTTAACATTGCATCAAGTATCTATCAAAGAAAATAAATAAAAATAATGGACGACACATATAGAACATTAACAAACCCATGAAATCATTTCGTGTTAGAGTTAAGTGACCACATCTATGCATTTCTTTTCCATTGTATTGAAAACCTGTACAACAATGGTCACGATGACAATGAATTTGAATTTATTTTAATTCATCAATTCCTACTACTTAGTGCATGCATATCGATGATATTAAAGCAATAATAGTTCACAAAATAAAAGAATGAAATAATTTTCAACTTTTGAGATTTATTTCACCACTTCTCGTTAGCATTCACTTTGGTATTTTCAAATGCTATTTATTGAAAGTGTTAAATGTATCGATAAATCTATAGATCAAGTCTAAACCCCATAACGGATAAGAAAAATAGTGTTAATATTTGAAGAATCAAAGCAACAAATGTCAATCATCTTCAAAAATTATTTTATTTTGGATAAATAGATGAACACACTGAACATAGAACTATTGGCATATACTATTAATTCACGATTGATATCATTATTTGGGGAAACGTTTTGTCCAAAATCAAAGGAAAATATGTACGTAGTCAGCTGGAATGCATTATGACAATTAGCTTTGTACTGTGATCTTGAAAATCGTTTGTTAGATTATTCATAAATCAAACTTTTTATAGTGTTTTTCATGCTCAGGTATCAAAATAAAATGAATTGGCATTGATTTAGTGGTGGGGGACAACTCAACCCTCAAATCAAATCATGGTAGAGGTAGTTGTTGGAAATATGTTGTTATTGATGACAAAGTTAAAGCATGGAAACTGCAAAGTATTGGTAATGGTGTTGTCATTGTTGGAAAACTAAACGAAAGGTAAAGATGTCAAAGGATGGAAAAGCATGGCATAGGTGTTTTGAATGCAATATTAGCAGAGCTAAGGTATATTTTTTAAGGGAATTTCCTGAGTACGATACCACCTCAAACACCATTGGAACCTAAGTAGATGGATAGAGCTCTGAAATAGATTTCCTGTGGTATATAGAAGATTGAAAATGGCCTCCTAGATTAGAAGTTATGGCCAATCAAAAGTGAGGCCCCAAAAGTCAACTAATGCATAGTCAAAAATGGTGGAGGAGCCATAGGAACAGTTATATTTGGTGTATTGAAAAACTGGTGGTGTAGTTGGTGAAAGGTTGGCGAACCTGACAAGTTAAATTGCATGCATGTTTGGAAGCAAATCAAGTGTCACAAGTCCCCACCGACACAGAGGTAGAAGTATGTGGGGTCGAGTGCTTTCGAGAGTTAACAAGAAGGAGGGGTTGCGCAATGGGCGGTTTTCCCAAACCACTGATCACTATATTAACAGTAGGGGATGGTTACGCTACCCCACCTCTCAAAACCACAAATATCCTAAAGGGGGTCGCACAAACCACAAGTAGTTTTCCAAAGTGTTGGGAAACATGGAAAATGGAGGAAGAGGTAGTGCAGTGTTAAAAATCTTTGAAACCCTTAGAAATTTGATAAAGGAAAATGGGTGAAAAACAAAAGGCTTGTAACCCTTTCTCTCTCCTTTGATAGAAGGACACATGCCAGCAGACTATTGGTAGAAGGTGGAGCCTAGTGACAACTCATCCTGCAAGACCGGTCCCATAAGCTAAAATAACATGCAGAAGTTAAGCATCAGGATGAAATAAGCAAGCTATGTGGCATCATTTGATTGGCTTGCAGGCATTACCTAAATGCACAGATGGATGATGATATCAACAATGATGTGGCCCAATAAGAGATGGAAAGGGGGAAGGTGTTTTTGGCCTTTTTGGCTGGCCAAGTGGGCCATTTTTGGGTGACACATGGACCACTAATAGAGCACCACATGGTGGAGGTAACATAAGCATGACATCATCCTGCAGGACAGACCCCAGAAGGTTTGAGCGAGGCACAATGGAGGACTTATAGGTTAACTAGGCATTAGGATGACAGGGTCGATGTCAATGACAAGTAATCCCTAAACTAGAGTGATTGGTTATGGGAGTAGTGGGTAGAGCCTCTATAACAACTTAACCTGCAAGGTAAATCCCATAGGAAAAATTAAAGGCGTGTGGAGGAAAACAGTGAGCTAGTGAGGCAGGGGACACGAAAATAATATGGTGGTCAACAACGACCAATGAAAAAGGCACCAAGAAAACCCCACTAGCATCCCATCCCACTCAATGGAGCCCAGAATATTTAAAAGGGTGAAAAAGAAAAGCATCAGGGTAAAATTGTCTGAAACCAAGCATCAACACCTAATCTTGTGCATTGAAGAGATCGAGGGTGCAGAGGAATTTTCAATGAAAAATAAGCCCTTAGGGCTTAAAGAACAATAAGATGATGAAGTCATATTTTTGTAGCATAAGTGCTTAGGCCAAGACTTATTGGGCATCAATGTTTTGCAAAAACACTTTAATAAAAGTCTTTAGCCCTATGTTGAATTACATTGGACACGTGGATGAACGGGTCGATAGTTGGAGCCAAAATAATATATATAATGCAGTAGTGGTAAAGCCATTTGGGTCTAGAACAAAGAAATTGGCCTGCGATTATATGATTGGTAGCATTTTTAATAGAAATCATGTGCCCTTTGGCATGATGAGTTGACAACTTAATATGGCAACACTTTGGAATAAAACACTTGGGCCATGATAAAAGGCTTTGAATGAATTAGTCAACAACTTTGAGTTTGGAAGTTATGTCAAACATAACGACAAGCAAAAAATTGCTAAATTGGGAATTAATGAGGCAACTGGAAGCATTTAGTGGAACTGACAGTATAAACATGTAGAATTGGAAGTTTCACTAAAGTTGGAGCTTGCTAAAAATAGAAGAACCTTTGTTAATCATGTAACTCACCATAATTGAGGAAAACAACATTTTAACTCAATTTCTCTCAAGGAAATAACATAGTAGTGATTGAAGACGTAAAGAGCACATTCAGAAAACTCAGTTGAAGGAGGAAAAGGGAAACATTAATGGCTTCATGCAAGTATTTGAGAGCAAGAAAATTAAAGCTTAAAATTATAGAACAACATATTTGAGAAGAAAAAATTAGAGATTGAGTTCAGAATAGAAAATAAGAATTCTAAGACCTGCAGATGACATACAAAAGAGTTAGCTGAATTAGAAGAAATAAAAATATAGATTTTATGCATGGAGGAATACTTGAACTTAACTAAAGTTTTAATTACCAAAATATCAATCAAGAATTCTTTAAAAGAAAAAATCGAGCAACCAAAATGGATGATGAGAGGTTGTTAGTACAAATGAGATGCATATTATGGGTATGCATCAAGGATGAATCAGTGATCATATTTGGTATCAGAGAGGCTGTTTCAAAGATGCACAATGTTCATTGGTGATGTTAGTAATATTGTTTTAATGGTGTGTTTAGAAAAGGTGATTTTTGGTGATTGATGGTATAGTTTGGTGTGTTTCGTAAATGAGAAATTATAGAAGGTGATTTTGATGGTGATTTTATCATTAATCAGATATTGTTGAAGGTCTTTGTAAGGTGGTTTTGCTGAACAGTTCCAGTGAAAATTTTGTTTGTTTATGATGTAAGTGGTTTATTGCTTCTAGTTTGAAAATGGATAAAAGATGAATCAAGAGGGGGCGAACAAGTGATAGCTTGTGGATTAGAGGTTGCAGCTCCTTCCAGTTGGTGTTTGTAAATTTTTAGGGCAAGAGTCCCTTTCAATATGTTGGTGATGGTAAATTTCTCCAACATGTAAGGGGCTCTCCCCGATTTGAGGTCCCAATTAGATCTCACATCATTTGTTGTGGGAGTCCCATCTGACTGTATGGTCTGAGCACCATTATAAAGGTTTAAAATATGTTCCTTTGTTACAACACATACACAAGTGATCAAAAGCACCTCATTGGGGGAGCTAGTATACAAGATTTGTGTGACACCCGATGTAAGGCGCATAGGGAATTTCCATGACTAGTAAAGGAAAATGAGACTCTCATTAGGGAGCAAAGGGAAAGGCTTGTTGATCACCTATATATTAGACCCATGGATAAATAGCAATTATGAAATCATAACAATGCCTATCAACCAATATCCATATCTAAGAAACAATTAGTTTGTTATACTTAGTATATAATTAAACCAACATATACCTAGAACATAACAATAATAGCCCTAATATATCCATGATACATGCATGAAGTTTTGGCTCATAGAGCTTATGATTATAAATGAAAGTGCCCAAGTATATTGTTACATAGATGAAACACTAGATCTAGTAGTGGAACACGAAGCCACAACTTGCCTCTCAAAAGAATGATCTATCTCCTATGCACTACAAGAGAAGCCAAGGAAAAAATCCAAGAATCCAAGCCTTTTTCTTGAGTTGTGAGGAGTTGTTTATAACAAATGACAATGAATGTTTGTCTTCCTCGTGACTCTTCAGCTCCTATGACCTTTGTACTTCTATATATTTTTCATATTCTATACATGACCTTTTACATTGCATATGTGGATTTTCACATTCCACACGTGTCCCTTGGATTTATTAAATACTACTTGTTACAAAAGACAAATTACATATAAGATGATGTCTACATGAGACAAAATTGCTAATAGGACAAAATTTCATCAAATTGACAAGCCATTTGCTTCCTCATCAAGCTCATTAGTGAGGTATGTGTTCCATGCTTTGAAATCCATGGATATTACTTTAATCTGCATTGGGAAGTTTGTTGCATACCGCATATTCACCTCTAATGCTTCTATCAATATGGTATTGGAGCTTGATTGTACATTATTCCATAGCCATTATAGTTTAATGTGAGCTTTGACTGGTGCAATGGCATATTGTAGAATAATGTCTTTGGTGATGTCCAAGCCTTATTGTTCTAATGCTTTCTTGATTTGTTCTATGTACTCCCTAATTTCCTGGAAGATTATTTCTCTAACTCTTATTTCTTCAAGCAATCCTATTGAAGGCATCCCATGTTTTTGTGCTAGAGACTCAAACCCATTGTGTAGTCGACTATAAGTGGAAAAAATGTTAGCCTCTCGTTCTCCAAGATAGATATAATTTTGATGGTGGAGTCTTAGTTGTACTCAGTCTATTGCAAGATTATTCCTATCCTTTATAACTATTTTTTGCGGAACATTCAAATATTTGGCAACCCATTCCTAGAGTTGATCAAAAACTTTATTTTCCACTTTCAGCAGCTACAATACTTCTTGTTCTTTCTTCTAAACGAAAATGAGAGGAGCCACCACCTGCTATAGAAGTATCATCTCATCATATAATCATGTCATGGTATCCTTCATTGGCCCCAATTCCTCCTGTATGGTTGAATTCCATTCTACCATGTTGAAGTTGTGTGAAGATAGTCATTGATTTTCTATAGCAAGGTGTTTCACTTGTCGCTTTATCACAGCCAACTCTTTTCTTAATATTGCATTCTCATTAAAAAAATATTTTTGAGCTGTCTATGTTGTTCTATCAAAAGAAAAAATTTCCACCATGATTTTCTAAGATTCCTTCTAGTATTTCCAATTATCAACTTTTCTGTAGAAACCAAAACTAGATTTTGAGGATCATTTGGGAAGTATATTCACCTCTACTACACCATCCTCTTCAGGTGGAGCTATGGTTCCCATTTCATCAAATGGGAGATGACCACCAGTAAGAGGAGGTTCTTCCATAGAACTTGGTTCATCATCTATGGATTAGATGGCATCATCTTCCTCCAACTCTTCCTTAATTTCCTCTATCAATTTTTCTTCTTCCAGTCTCTATGTTGCTTCTTCCTCCTATGACTTCTTTTGTTGATCCTCTTATACTCTACTTCTGTCCTCTTCTTCTTCTTGTTTCTTCCTGAGAAACTCAAATTTCTTATTCTTCTCCTCTTTTTTTAATTCTCTCCTTTCCTATTCAACTTGAATAGCTCCTGCACTTAAAGGATCAACTCACAATTTACTACTACTCTCTCTTATTGAATCATGCTTGATCCTTTTCCTGGGAGCTGAAATCTTTGCTTGAGGAGTTTTTTATGCTGCCTCTTGTACCTACATGTCTTGAACTAATGGAACTTGGGGTGAACTAGCTTGAATTCCTAGATGTGTCTTTATAACTTCATTGTACCAGTTCTTCACCTTTTCATATTTTGTGGTAGACATTATTGATATCCCCATTTGAAACCAATTGTGTCACAATGTTTCTTACACATTCTCCTAGGATCATATCCATGAAAATCCTTAATTGAAAATTGCAAGTGGTCTAGCTCTTGTATTTCAGAACTTGTTGCCTTGTGGTTCTTCAGTTCAAAAAATCCAATCCTCAAAGGGAAGGTGGTATAAGGGGATTTATTCCTTCTGTGAAGAACTCTTGACAACCCTTTATACAATTGATATGTTACTTCTTGCAAGACCACCTTATTAGTCACTTATTGTGACCTCAGGTGAGGAGAGATATCACATCCAAAGCATCTGATACATGTACCTTCAGGCACAACAAACCAATCCACAATGTCATGTAGTGAATCTTTCACCTGATCGATCATTCAAGAAGGATCGATCTCATTTATCATATGAAATATGTCTGTGAAGAAATTCTCTGCCAATCTGTCATATGCTCCCTCTAAACCTTGATTCAGACAACAGCCTGTAGTGGAAGTATACTAGAAACTTATTCTACGAAGTCCAGTTTCGATACATTCCTAGGAAAGAATATTGTGCATAGATTCCACCCAATAGAAAAGAAAACATATACAATTTTGGTGCCTAGTTTGTCGTCAAAGACGCTTTTTCCTACCCCACATGAAAATGCAACTCAAAAGAAAGTATTTTTTCCTAATTGAAGATCTTACCATGGGTAAATACCATGTTGAGCATATATATCTATTTTTCATCAAACACTTTAGCATTCTTTCACTCATGTAGCCAACAACACATAACAATGAGGTACTAATATACATCCCTGAGAATCATGGTCAGGTAAACTACAAATGGATGATGTCAAAACTTAGTAGGCTCTTGACACCAAGATTTAATGATGTCAAAACTTAGTAGGCTCTTGACACCAAGATTTAATGATGTCACTTGTGTCGAGCACAACCCATCTAGTGTAAAAATTGTTATTCACATACTCTATGGGCTTAATCATTTTATAGTAAGTCTGCATGTCTTCTCCATAATAAGTGGAAATCCAACCACCACTTCACTACGGAGCACTAGATCATAATCATCAATGTGTGTAAGAATCCACTCAATCACTTCTGCATAATGGATCACTAGGAACCTCCATGCAATCCTAGGCATCCTAGACCACCTGGTATTGATGTATGCATGAAAATATTCTAATTTTTTAGCAAAGTAATTTTGCATGAGTGTGGCTTTTATGTAATTCCATGTGACCTGAGTAGACTTATCTATGAAGCCTTGTGTATCTGCATAGATGGGAATGATTGGATTTGTTTCGTAAATGAGAAATTATAGAAGGTGATTTTGATGGTGATTTTATCATTAATCAGATATTGTTGAAGGTCTTTGTAAGGTGGTTTTGCTGAACAGTTCCAGTGAAAATTTTGTTTGTTTATGATGTAAGTGGTTTATTGCTTCTAGTTTGAAAATGGATAAAAGATGAATCAAGAGGGGGCAAACAAGAGATAGCTTGTGGATTAGAGATTGCAGCTCCTTCTAGTTGGTGTTTGTAAATTTTTAGGGGCAAGAGTCCCTTTCAATATGTTGGTGATGATAAATTTCTCCAACATGTAAGGGGCTCTCCCCGATTTGAGGTCCCAATTAGATCTCACATCATTTGTTGTGGGAGTCCCATCTGACTGTATGGTCTGAGCACCATTATAAAGGTTTAAAATATGTTCCTTTGTTACAACACATACACAAGTGATCAAAAGCACCTCATTGGGGGAGCTAGTATACAAGATTTGTGTGACACCCGATGTAAGGTGCATAGGGAATTTCCATGACTAGTAAAGGAAAATGAGACTCTCATTAGGGAGCAAAGGGAAAGGCTTGTTGATCACCTATATATTAGACCCATGGATAAATAGCAATTATGAAAGCATAACAACGCCTATCAACCAATATCCATATCTAAGAAACAATTAGTTCGTTATACTTAGTATATAATTAAACCAACATATACCTAGAACATAACAATAATAGCCCTAATATATCCATGATACATGCATGAAGTTTTGGCTCATAGAGCTTATGATTATAAATGAAAGTGCCCAAGTATATTGTTACATAGATGAAACACTAGATCTAGTAGTGGAACACGAAGCCACAACTTGCCTCTCAAAAGAATGATCTATCTCCTATGCACTACAAGAGAAGCCAAGGAAAAAATCCAAGAATCCAAGCCTTTTTCTTGAGTTGTGAGGAGTTGTTTATAACAAATGACAATGAATGTTTGTCTTCCTCGTGACTCTTCAGCTCCTATGACCTTTGGAATTCTATATATTTTTCATATTCTATACATGACCTTTTACATTGCATATGTGGATTTTCACATTCCACATGTGTCTCTTGGATTTACTAAATACTACTTGTTACAAAAGACAAATTACATATAAGATGATGTCTACATGAGACAAAATTGCTAATAGGAAAAAATTTCATCAAATTGACAAGCCATTTGCTTCCTCATCAAGCTCATTAGTGAGGTATGTGTTCCATGCTTTGAAATCCATGGATATGACTTTAATCTGCATTGGGAAGTTTGTTGCATACCGCATATTCACCTCTAATGCTTCTATCAATATGGTATTGGAGCCTGATTGTACATTATTCCATAGCCATTATAGTTTAATGTGAGCTTTGACTGGTGCAATGGCATATTGTAGAATAATGTCCTTGGTGATGTCCAAGCCTTATTGTTCTAATGCTTTCTTGATTTGTTCTATGTACTCCCTAATTTCCTGGAAGATTATTTCTCTAACTCTTATTTCTTCAAGCAATCCTATTGAAGGCATCCCATGTTTTTGTGCTAGAGACTCAAACCCATTGTGTAGTCGACTATAAGTGGAAATAATGTTAGCCGCTCGTTCTCCAAGATAGATATAATTCTGATGGTGGAGTCTTAGTTGTACTCAGTCTATTGCAACATTAATCCTATCCTTTATAACTATTTTTTGCAGAACATTCAACTATTTGGAAACCCACTCCTAGAGTCGATCGAAAACTTTATTTTCCACTTTCAGTAGTTGCAATACTTCTTGTTCTTTCTTCTAAATGAAAATGAGAAGATCCACCACCTACTATAGAAGTATCATCTCATCATATAATCATGTCATGGTATCCTTCATTGGCCCCAATTCCTCCTGTATGGTTGAATTCCATTCTACCATGTTGAAGTTGTGTGAAGATAGTAATTGATTTTCTATGGCAAGGTGTTTCACCTGTCGCTTTATCACAGCCAACTCTTTTCTTAATATTGCATTCTCATTAAAAAACTATTTTTGAGCTATCTATGTTGTTCTATCAAAAGAAAAAATTTCCACCGTGATTTTCTAAGATTCCTTCTAGTATTTCCAATTATCAACTTTTTTGTAGAAACCAAAACTAGATTTTGAGGATCATTTGGGAAGTATATTCACCTCTGCTACACCATCCTCTTCAGGTGGAGCTATGGTTCCCATTTCATCAAATGGGATATGACCACCAGTAAGAGGAGGTTCTTCCGTAGAACTTGGTTCATCATCTATGGATTAGATGGCATCATCTTCCTCCAACTCTTCCTTAATTTCCTCAGTCAATTTTTCTTCTTCCAGTCTCTGTGTTGCTTCTTCCTCCTATGACTTCTTTTGTTGCTCCTCTTATACTCTACTTTTGTCCTCTTCTTCTTCTTGTTTCTTCCTGAGAAACTCAACTTTCTTATTCTTCTCCTCTTTTTTTAATTCTCTCTTTTCCTATTCAACTTGAATAGCTCCTGCACTTAAAGGATCAACTCTCAATTTACTACTACTCTCTCTTGTTGAATCATGCTTGATCCTTTTCCTGGGAGCTGAAATCTTTGCTTGAGGAGTTTTTTACACTGCCTCTTGTACCTACATGTCTTGAACTATTGGAACTTGGGGTGAACTAGCTTGAATTCATAGATCTGCCTTTATAACTTCATTATACCAGTTCTTCACCTTATCATATTTTGTGGTAGACATTATTGATATCTCCATTTGAAACCAATTGTGTCACAATGTTTCTTACACATTCTCCTAGGATCATATCCATGAAAATCCTTAATTGCAAATTGCAAGTGGTCTAGCTCTTGTATTTCATAACTTGTTGCCTTGTGGTTCTTCAGTTCAAAAAATCCAATCCTCAAAGGGAAGGTGGTCTAAGGGGATTTATTCCTTCTGTGAAGAACTCCTGACAACCCTTTATACAATTGATATGTTACTTCTTGCAAGACCACCTTATGAGTCACTTATCATGACCTGAGGTGAGGAGAGATATCACATCCAAAGCATCTGATACATGTACCTTCAAGCACAACAAACCAATCCACAATGTCATGTAGTGAATCTTTCACCTGATTGATCATTCAAGAAGGATCAAACTCATTTATCATATGAAATATGTCTGTGAAGAAATTCTCTTCCAATCTGTCGTATGCCCCCTCTAAACCTTGATTCAGACAACAGCCTGTAGTGGAAGTATACTAGAAACTTATTCTACGAAGTCCAGTTTCGATACATTCCTAGGAAAGAATATTGTGCATAGATTCCACCCAATAGAAAAGAAAACATATATAATTTTGGTGCCTAGTTTGTCCTCAAAGACGCTTTTTCCTGCCCCACATGAAAATGCAACTCAAAAGAAAGTATTTTTTCCTAATTGAAGATCTTACCATGGGTAAATACCATGTTGAGCATATATATCTATTTTTCATCAAACACTTTAGCATTCTTTCACTCATGTAGCCAACAACACATAACAATGAGGTACTAATATACATCCCTGAGAATCATGGTCAGGTAAACTACAAATGGATGATGTCAAAACTTAGTAGGCTCTTGACACCAAGATTTAATGATGTCACTTGTGTCGAGCACAACTCATCTGGTGTAAAAATTGTTATTCACATACTCTATGGGCTTAATCATTTTATAGTAAGTCTGCATGTCTTCTCCATAATAAGTGGAAATCCAACCACCACTTCACTACGGAGCACTAGATCATAATCATCAATGTGTGTAAGAATCCACTCAATCACTTCTGCATAAGGGATCACTGGTAACCTCCATGCAATCCTAGGCATCCTAGACCGCTTGGTATTAATGTAGGCATGCAAATATTCTAATTTTTTAGCAAAATAATTCTGCATGAGTGTGGCTTTTATGTAATTCCATGTGACCTGAGTAGACTTATCTATGAAGCCTTGTGTATCTGCATAGATGGGAATGATTGGATTTGTAACTTCAACTGCTTGCTCATGGAGGCCACTCAATGTGTAGCGGGAGGCATAGTTCCAATAAATGGTGACAAAGTAACAATACTTGTAGCTTGTAAACTTGTATGTGGAAGAACACTCATGGCAATAAGGATTGAATTTATAAAATATTCTATTTGTATCATGAAATAGCTTATAAATTCATATTCAAAAATCCATCAAATGTAACTAAGAATGTAAGCCTATCAATAATGGTGCATATCTATGTGCATGGGCAGGAAATACGCATGCAAGAAAGGAGGGAACACCTTGAAATCATGAAGGTGGTTCAAAGGTCATTCAGGGCTTTGAAATGTGTTCATGTACTCAAGAAAAAGAGAGAAAACATAAATGAGATAGGGGACAATAACGAAGCATTACAAAGATTTCATTTGGGCCTTTAAGGTGTGGTCACGTGCTCGAGGAAACTAGGAGGGTACAAGGGCACACTGCGAAGAGACGAAGGAGAAAATATTTGGACCTTCAAGCCTTCAAGGTGTGCTCATGCACTCAAGAGGACAATGATGGTGCAATGGCACATGTTGAAGGGATGAAGGGAAAACATTCAAGCCTTCAAGGTGAGATCATGCGCTCAAGGAGGGTTCAATTCTTCCTAACGAAGGAGTGCACTTTAGAGGAAAATGTTTCTTTTTTGGGCACATTTTTATGAGTTAGTCAAGGCTTCAACTTCTAGAAGTGAAATTTGTCATATAATGGCTCAAGAAAATTTCTAGTAGAAATATTTAATGATATAAATGTGGAAAGGAAAGATCTACAAGTTTTTATGAGTTTTATCACAATCATGATTAGAATGTGAAGAATTAATGAATATGTAGAGTCACAGTTTGTGACAGAAATTAACACTTCTAGAAGAAAGAATGAACTAAAATGACAATAAATAATTTAGAAAGAAAATAAATGCCAATAAAGAAAGCAAGATCAATATAAAAACATAAAAGGAAACCAATAGAATTGACATGCAAAACTTACTTGGAATGAATATTGATGAAGAGTTTCTTGATTAAAAGATGTGCAACCAACCAAGATGAGGATTATTATGAGAAAGAATAGTTAATTGGGTTGATTTAAAAGATATTACATTCAAATCCATCTCATGCATGTTCACCACTTATCGATGAGTTAATGAGTAAGTTAAGAGAAGTGAAGTGGGCTCATATTTTCTAGGAGTGAACCCACAAGCAACAAGAAAGTGCATGCATGAGTTCTAGAAGGGTTCATGTCTTCATGCCAAAGAAATGCACTCAAGAAGGGCACATTGGTTGAGCATGAAGGAGTGTTCTCCAATAGGGTGTATTTGTTCATGCCGAAGAAGCGAGCTCAACACAAGAGAAACTCATCATCAACTTGGAGTGTGATTTTTCTTTACAAGTTATTTTTCTTGATTTTGTTTTCTTTTGTGTGCTTTTATGTGTGTTGCATGGTGAAAAAGGCTAGTTTCTAAGTCAAAGAAATCTATGACTTCAACTAAATTTAGCCAAGATAACATAAGTGCTTCTAAAGGTTAGGTGACGACACTTAGGAAACATTGACTTAGGAGAATGCACAACTTAGAGAGAACATAAGAATAACAAATCAAACAATGTGATGACAATAAGTGGCTTGAAACGACAGTTCAAGTAAGCTCTAGAATTGAGTTAGGAAAACATTTTGGAGGGTCATCGTTACAGTGAAAACACTTTGGCTACACATTGGGAGGACCCTGACTTCTCTGATATGGTTTCATTTATGCATGAAGTCTCAATTCTCCAGGAAGTATTGATTTGGTCAATGAGTCACCTTAGCTCCCCACTTTACCCAGTTAAAGATATAATTTCCTCAATTCCATCACTCAGAATAACACATCATAAACCAAGCCATATCATGATATTTTCAATGAAAGTAATGGTAATATAACATGATAAGTTAAAATCATTCAAAGTTTGAGTTTTACATCATTGGTGTTGCTCCATTGCTAGCAAACCTGGACAATACCCCGACAGTGTCACTTTAGGAACATAAGTGTTGCTTCACTGCCAGCAAGCCTAGACAATACCCCTGTGAAGTCACTTACTTCACCTCCTTGCGGAGGAAGCCTTTCTCTTCTTTCACCCTTTATTTATTTATTTTAAATAGGACTATGCTTAGGCACTTATTATTTTCAACAAATAGAAGAGGGATCTTGACTTATTGAGAGTAGAAGAGGTTCTCCTTCATAGATAGGTTTAATATCTCTAAAGCTTTGTTTGCTGATTTTTTTTTCCTTATCTTACTCTACTCAAATAGATTGGTAAGAACACAGTACTAATAAACATTACCAAGTGAAGGAATGAGAATCATAAATATATACAAGCATCATGGTTTTCTTATAGCTTCCCAGCTGAAGGATTATATTTTCCATCCAAAAATCATTGACTTGAAAGATGTAAGCCAAACCAAAGAAGACGATAAAAAATAATCCAAGGGTTGTATGTTAACACAACTTTCTTTCACAAAATATTAGCCACATCGTATTGAATCTCAAAACTAGCTTTATCCAAGAAATAACGAAATAAAAAACAAAACGATAAGATGAAAATGTGAAATAGGAATGAAATGCACCTAACTAAATGCAACCTATCCTATCCTAAACTAAACATTACAAAGTCTGGTTAAGTGAAATGGAACTTCCCATGCAACCATAAAAGTTTCTCCTGAATTTGAAGTCAAAGGATGTGATCGTGTAAGACCAAACTGAAATACAGTGCTATAAAAAAGTTAAACAGCTAAAACATTTGCACTTACATGTAAAAAAAGGAAGTGCAAGCACAACAGTGTGAAACTCTTGACTCCTCTAGTGGATGAAAGACTCCACAAAAACAACAGCTACTGAATTCATGACCATACAAGACTCAATTGAATGCATGAAGGTACAAACCATGAGACATGGGTCCTACTCGATAGGACTCTTCAAGCCAATCCTCAACAGGGTCATGGAAACAACCTTTAGGAAAACTTTGATAAAAAATACCAATCAAAGACAAATCCATATTGAAAGAGGCATTAGTAGGTTGACCACAATCTTTGCTACCTTGCGGGATTAAATTTTCAATGGATGATGTAGATGGTAGGTCAGAGTGAAGGATTTAACAATCCTTAAGATCATTATTTTTTTCCACATTGCAAATTAAATATTTTCTTGAGGTGGGATGTAGTGATTGAAGTTCAAGAGTCAAGTTAAAATTTCTACCTTGAGGGTTTAAAATTTTTATGTGAAGGAAACAAGAATCCCTCAAGAGAGATTTCGCATCCCATGAGATGGCATTAACAACAAGATTTCACCAAAAAATCTTAAACTAACCAAAATCACAAATATCGTTGAGGTAATAGGAACCTGACATAACCATTAGTGTAGGTTGAAGTGTCCTATTCACCTAACCTAAATTTGACCTCTAAAAATATTGAAAAAAATATTGAGAAAACATGTTCAGTTTCTTGTCTAAACAAGATTAATTTTTCAAATCATGATATTCATAAGGGAATTGAGGTCAATCAGATAGATTTTCGATATTACCACAAAAATCCTCAATGATAAGCATGTCATATTCTTGATCGAAAAGAGATATAATTGAAAGGAAATATTCAATAATCACATCATACTCCATTCAAAATTTTTGCAAATATGAATCTTCTCATGGGAATAAAGATTCATCCATGGATCTTAACCAATCATAACCATACAATTAAGAAAAAAGGAAATGATTAGGGTCATGGTTGTCCAAGGATTCAAGTTGATTAATAGGTTGAGGGTCGATAAGAGGAGTATCAATATTCGAATATGATTTATTGATAGGATCATACAAATCATCATCAAGGGAAATATGTGAAAGAAAAATTAATTCCTCATCAGCGAATTGATCTTCTAGTTTACTAATTGTTTCAGGTTAAAAAAATGGAACATCAAAAGGAGGGGGCCAAGGAACAAAAGTTATATTGGATTCATATTTAGGATGTTGAAGTTCCTTTTTAATAGGAGGAAATGATGAATATGATTCAAAATATTTTCTTGAAATCCTGACTAAGAAACGAAACTTTTCATCCAAAAATTTCTAGTCTACATCCTCATCTAGAAATACATAGCAAAGATGAAGGAACTAGTCAGTAAAATGTTCAAGACATTCATTAGATTCCATTCTAAGCTTATTGATTTCATCAAGAATGTCTTAATATTCATATTTTTCAAAAACATGATGAAGCTCATTAACCAATTTCTTAAAATATGAGATAGAATAAGTGGGTAAGGAATAACACTATTGCTTGGAATGACCATCCAATGTAAGGGTAAACAACCTTGAGGATTTATTCAAAATAAACACAACATGAAAAAGAAAAAATAAAAATAAAAATAAATAAAAATAAACAATAAAAAATAAAATAATTTAAAAATTAAAATAAAATTAAAAATAAATATAAAATTAAAATTAAAAATTTAAAATTAAAATTAAAATTAAAAATTAAAATTAAAAAAAAAATAAAATAAAATGAACAAACTCAATTATGTAATCAAGAATGGTTTTTGTGCCTTTGCCATTGAATTTCAAATACGACAAGTTATGTAAAATTTCCACTTGGATCGAAATATCTAAACCTCTGGGAAAACACCTTGGGATTATGATCTCGGATGAAGCCATTAAAGGTGAGAGATTCGAACATACTTCACAAGCTCAACTTGTCATCTAACCCTCCTTCTAGTGCAAAAATGTTTACGGTGTTGGATTTCGCCAACATGTAAGGGGATCTCCCCGACGTGAGGTCCCAGTTAGACCTCACACATTTTGGTATAGGAGTCCCATCTGGCTGTATGGTTCGACCACCATTAGAAAGGTTTCAAAGATGTTCCTTGGTTACAACACATAGAAAAGAGATCAAACACACCTCTTTGGAGTAGCAAGTACATAAGCTTTGTGTGACACCTGATGTAAGGTGCATAGGAAACTTCCACGATTGGTAAAGGAAAATGAGCCTCTGGTTAGGGAAGTAGTAATACTATCCTAAGGGAAACCCAACAGTGAAGGGAAAGACTTGTTGATCACCTACAAATTAGTCTACATTATACACAACAATCATGAAAGCATAACAACACCTATTTCACAATATCCATATATAAGCAATAAATTGTTTCATTAGACTTAGTATGTAATTAGAACAACATATATCACAAACATAACAAGAATAGTCCTACTATATCCATGATACATGCATGAAGAAGTGTTGACTCCTAGAGATTTTGATTACAAATTAAAGATCCCAAGTAAATTATTACATAGAAGAAACACTAGATCCAATAGTGGAACATAAACCCACAACTTGCTTCTCCAAAGAATGATATATCTCCTATGCACTGCATGAGAAGCCAAGGCAAGTATCCAAAAATCAAAGCCTTTTTCTTGAGTTATGAGGAGATATTTATAGCAATTGAAAATGAATTTTGAGCTTCCTCATGACTCTTCAACTCCTATGACCTATGGGATTTGTTGTAGCATTTTTTGGTTTTGATAAGATAGAATATCTGAAAAAATGCTAAGTTAGTATATGGACATAACAATAGTGAATAAAATTTTAGTGAAAGAAAATATTTTGATGATAATGTCCATATCAAAGAAAATGTTAGGTTAGATGTTCTAAAAAATGAAGACAAAACGAAAATGTTAGGTTAGAATGAAAAGAAAACAAATAAACTCTGAAAGTGAGCAAGTCTAAATACCACTACTCTTTTTCTGAAAAATAATGGTTGTGTGCAGCTTGTCTTAAATGCCACAACCCATGATAGTCAAACTGTTTATTCTTGACTATTTCATGTTTTAAATTTGATGTTATAGTTAGAGAATAAAGATCTGGCCAAACTCTTTAATCTTGGCAAATCAGTAGTTAGGTATAGAATAAGAAGGTGCTCATCAGTTTAATCTGAGCCCTTGGAGGTTATAAGGGTAGATTTAGACATTTTGCTTTTTTAAAATAAGAAGAAATGAAAAGGGTTTGCTAGCTTAAATGCACCCATTAAGTGAAGAAGAAAATGATAGGAAACGCAAATGGTAAGTAGAGAAAGGTTGCAGAAGTTTGATTATTCATTGGACAAAAGGTACATTATCATGTTTTATCATATGTTTCTATGTCCATGAGGCAATTACACAAAGCAAATGAAGGTCTACTAGACCGATTAATTAACTTCCCGTTCATCTCCATTCATCCCTATATTCACTAATTTCCCCTTCCTACTTTCATACATTCAAATTCATTCATTTTCCATAAAAACCCCTTTTCCTAAGGTCAAAACCCTTTTTTACCTAGGAAAAGTGAAAATCCCATGTAAAATACCTTTTTACCATGTAAATTCCCTTTTCACATGAAAAACCCACAAAATATATGTTTTACCCTAAGTATTATGCATATAGGAAAAACAAATGAACTCATAAAAAACATAATACTTAGTATTTTCCCCTTTTCACATATAATTTCCTTTTCTGCATATATTTCCATATTAACACTAACTATAGTATTAAACCCCTTAAATTCCCCTTTCCCATATATATTAACTCCTTTATAAAATAACCTGAAACCTTAGTTTTATAATAAAACTATGTATTTAATATTGCATCGCAATATTGTCTCATCGCAAACCTTTCGTATGCATGCTCTCTTCTCCAATTGCGATATGCGATCAACGATGGACCCAAACCTGACCAAATATATATATCATGATCCATATTCATATCACATTTACCTCTATCGCAAGTCCTGGCTAATAGCAATACCCTCCACCATTTTGATCTCTGATTACGATTGGGGCCCCGACCTAATCACATATCATATATGGTTTATTTCCATGTCGTGTCTGGTGCCTATTGCATTCCTTGCAATGGGTCGTCCTATGCTAAACTCTGATTGTGATATGCGATTAGCTCGGACCCGATATAATTATCCGCCCGCATTTATATTATTTCAAATCCGCCAAATGTGTTTTATGAGGGTTTTATGTGCTAAATCATTTTTACGATTTAAACAAAGAATTAACCTTAAACCTCCATTACACCACTAATTTGGGTTTTTAACCATGATAAAGCCATTCCACCATAATTAATCATTGGGCCCCTCCATTTTCTCTTTCGCACTGCTCTTTCACTCCTCCACCATCCAATTACGACCATTGAAATCAAACGGCCCTCGGAGATTTCGGGTTAGCTCTCTGTACAAGCATTACCCACTCGAAAAGCGGTATTCCATCATCCTCCATTGCTATGTGTCAGGCTCAAGTTATTTTGGGTGACCCCCTCCTAAAACCGCCCACGCCTTTAAAGCAGTGCAAAGAAAACCAAAACCACCTCCCACATAACGACAAAATGGTTACTGTTCATTTTTGCACCATAATTCAAAAAAGAACTGTTTTTTCCGTTTAAACACAAAAATCACCATTTTGCTCTGTTTTCGCCTATTTTCACAGTGAAGCCTGCACAAGCCTATGCGATCAATTAAACCATCATTTTACCTTTCGATACACTATGGACTCCTTCCAATAGCCTTTCAAGCTCAAATAAAGCCATTGGAGACCTCCTTTGACACCTATGTTTTCTTAACAGTTTTTATGTTTTGCAGGTAAAGACCCTTGTTCTAGGCTTACAAAGAAAAAGCATGCGTTCAATTAGAAGACAAATATGAAGATCATATCAATTTACTTTACCCTATAACATAAAATCAAAAGGATTTAATGTTGAAAAACACAGTTAAACCTAAAATGCACAGTAAAGGTAAAAAGAAATAGTAAAGGTTACTCAGCAGGGTTAAAGGAGATTTACAAAGTTTAAAGAGTATCAGATGAAAGATTAAATGAAGGAATCAACCAGTGTGAAGGATACAAATAGTAAAGCAGCTTAAAGGGAAAAATATCAGACAACAAAGCTAGCACAACCTGAATAAAAGGGATAGCAAGAAGCAGTTCAATAACTGCCCCTATCTTCTTCCATGAAGATATTTTCCTTTCCTAGAATAAATCTCATTCAGTTTTAGGATATTTTTAGTTTCATTATTGTATAAATAACTCTCTTCTTGAGATGTTATGGGTTCAGAGTTTAAGATTCATTATTCATTGCTTGTAAAGTCTTGACTGTTAATTCTACTTTGAACCAGCCACCTTTGAAGGAATATTTTCTAGACACTTGATGTACTCAGTCTTTCTGGGGCCTTAATACAAAGTAGAGGATTCTGAATCTGGTTTTACACAGTTTTGTGTGATCCTGTAAGTTTTTCCAGTTATCAATCATTATTTTTTTCTTCATATGCTTATGACTTATAGAGATATCTAGGTAGGAAAATTTGTGTTTCAATTTATTCCTATAAGCTCCTGAAGTGATCATCTATTAAGAGAATGGATTAATGAACTGTCTGTTTAGCTAATCCCCTCCAATCAATAAATCATCAACATCTTTTGTAAGCTTAAGTATACTGCCTTGAACCTTTGGAACGTATTTTAGAAGGTTTTCCAACTTATGATTGTTTTATTTTACAGTCTGGAAACTTGATAATCATATTTTTTGTTGTCTTCTTCTCACCACTATTTTGACCTATATCACTATGTAAAGTCGTATAGTAGCACTGTGCTGAGATATTAATATAACCCAAAGGATTAATTACTTCAATTTTACATCTGTCTTCATTCATTTGTCTTCCAAAATTAAAACCAAAAACCCCCAAAACAATTATTTTAGATGCTCTAGGATTGGTATCTGACCTACTACTATCTCAGAGGTACAACATGATTCTACATAACTTTTCATATTCTATACATGACCTTTTACATTCCATATGTGGAATTTCACATTCCAGATGTGTCTCTTGGATTTCATTACATACAAATTTTAACAAAAGTCAAAATACATATAAGACGATGGCTACATGAGACAAAATTGCTAATAGGACAAAATGTCATCATATTGACAAGTCATTTTCTTCTGCATGGAGCTCATTGCTAATGTATGTGTGCTATGCTCTGAACTCCATGGAGATGACTTTAATTAGCATTGGTATCTGACCTACTACTATCTCAAAGGTACAACATGATTCTACATAACTTTTCATATTCTATACATGACCTTTTACATTCCATATGTGGAATTTCACATTCCACATGTGTCTCTCGGATTTCATTACATACAAATTTTAACAAAAGTCAAAATACATATAAGACGATGGCTACATGAGACAAAATTGCTAATAGGACAAAATGTCATCATATTGACAAGTCATTTTCTTTTGCATGGAGCTCATTGCTAATGTATGTGTGCTATGCTCTGAACTCCATGGAGATGACTTTAATTAGCATCGGTAAGTCTGTTGCATATTGCATCTTCACCTCTAGTTCTTATGCCAATATGGTCTTAGTGCTTGAGTGTACATTATTCCATAGCCATAAGAGTTTCAAGTGAGATTTGACTAGTGCGATGGCATATTGTAGAATAATGTCTTTGGTGATCCCAAGCCTTATTTTTTTTATGCTTTCTTGATATTTTCTATGTATTGCATGCTTTCCTCGATGATGATTTCTCTGGCTCTTATTTCGTCAAGTGATCCTACATAAGGCATCCCATGTTTCTGTGCTAAAGACTCGAACCCATTGTGCTGTCGAATATAAGCGAAAATAATGTTAGTCTCCTATTCTCCAAGACAAATGTAATTTTGATGGTGGATTCTAAGTTGTACTTAGTCTATTTCAATGGAAATCTTTTCCTTTCTAACCAATTGTTGTGGAACTTTTAGATATTTGGCAGCGCATTTATGGAGTTGATCAACAACTATGTTTTCCACTGTCATGAGCTTTAATACTTCTTATGATTTATTTTGAATTCCAATGAGAGGAACCACCACATGTTGTAGAAGTATCATCTCATCATATAACTATGTTGTGGTATCTTCCATTGGCCATAGTTCCTCCTGTATGTATGACTATCAATACGTCGTGTTGAAGTTGTGTGATGATAACCATTTATTTTCTGTAGCAAGGTGTTTTTCCTATTTCTTTACCACAACCAATTATTTCCTTAATGTTGCATTATCATTCAACAAATATTATTATTTGTCTTGTGATGTTGTAGCAAAAGCAACATTTGCCACCATGATTTCCCTAGGATTCCTTCTAGTATTGGCAGTTATCACATTTTCTGTAGAAATCGAGACTGGATTCTAAGGATAATTTGGGAAGTATCTTCACCTTTGTTGCACAAATCTCTTCTTGAGTTGATCAAGAATGGCATTGCACACATCCATGAATCTGTCTTCAGGTGGAGGTGAAATTCCCATTTCATCAAATGGGAGATGACCACCAATAAGAGGGGGTTCTTCCAGAGAACCTGGTTCATGATCTATGGGTTGGATGGCATCGTCTTCCTCCAACTCTTCCTCTATTTCATAAGTCACTTGTTCTTCCTCTAGTATTTGTACTGCTTCTTCCTCCTATTACTACCTTTGCTACTCCTCTTCTACTCTCCTTCTTTCCTCTTCTTCTTCTTGTTGCTCCCTGAGCAACTCATCTTCCTCTGTTGCACAAAAATTGTCACCATGACATTATGCAATCTGTGTGAGTCTATCACCACTCATACCTTCCTCCTTTACAAATTTTAAACCTCAGTTCTTCATATCAAGCCTTGAAAATAAGAGAAAGACCTTAAAAATCTCTAAAACTCTAGTTCTGCACTTTCTCTTCGCATTACCTATAGTCCCGCACCTATTGGTCATGTCCCCTGTGCACCTGACTGCTCTGTCTCTGTGTTATGGGTGTGGACCCCTGTAAAAGTTAAAAAGGTGCAAGTACATTATTAAAAACTCACTTTGAGTCATTTCTGGAAGCTTCTAGAGGGAATCTTGAGGTGGCAAGTTCACTCCTTAAAGGTTCATGCATCCCATACCTTAAGGAGCTAACCCCTTGATGTGAGGAGTTTATTCCTTTGAAGGAGGACTCTATCCCTTCAATGGTGGACCTGTAACCTCCTTCCTTTGCACTATAAAATGAAGCATTGGGTTGGTTACTAGGGAGGTTGAAAGCTGAATATTTTTGAGGTGAAATGTTGTTTGAACTTATTCTTCCTAATTGAGATTTTGACAGGGGAGATTACATACCATTTTGATCTCATTTGGAAGAGAGTGAGGCTTCTCAAAGTAGAGGATATTCCTGTTTGGACCCTGGGAAGAGCTTGTACAGCATCAAGGCACCAATGGTTGTAAAGTTCTTCTATTTCAAAGTTAATACAACAAGTTTATTTTTCTCAATAAGCTGTGTTTTATGGTTTATTTCATGGATTCCTTGATCACCATGATGGACATGATTTATTATATTAGCTATGCAGGTGTTATTTGATGTGTGCTTTTTTGTGATTACAGGTTTTTAAAAGGAAACTCTTTCGGATGATTGGAGCATGGCTGCCACAAACTAGCATTGGATTTAAGGTAGGGTCTAAAACACCTCTTTAGTTTTCATTAATGAATCACAATATGTTTAGAGAAAGGTAGATTTGCTTGTCCTTCTTGTTGCTAGATATATTTTGATACTAGTGAGATCGGCCTTGTCCGCAATATCAATTTATCCGGCCAACATCCTCTTCTCTTCCTCTTCTAATTCTCTCTTTTCCTATTCAACTTGAATAACTCATGCATTCAAAGGATTGACTCTCCATTTCCTAGTATTCTCTACTATCGAATCATGTTGAAATCTTTCCTTGAGGAGTTGTTTTTGTTTCCTCATGTACTGGCATGTCTTGTGCTAGTGGAACTTGGGGTGAACTAGCTTCAATTCCTAGATGTGCCTTTCCAACTGCATTGTACCAGTTCTTCACCTTCTCATCTTCTATGGTAAAAATTGATGAATATCCCCAATTGAAACCATTTTTTTCAAAATGATTCTTACACACTCTCCTAGGATCATATCCATGAAAATTATTAACTGTAAAGTGCAAGAAGTCCATCTCTTGTATTTCAACATTTTTTGCCTTTTATATCTTCAATTTATTCAATTTGATCCTCAAAGATAAGGTGGGCTAAGGGGATTTCTTCCTTCTATCAAGAACTCTTGACAACCCTTTATCAAGCTGATATGCTACTTCTTGCAACACCACCTTATTAGTCACTCGAGGCATGAGGTGAGGAGAGACCTGACATCTGAAGCATTTGACATATGTACCTTTAGGCACAACAAACTAATCCATGATGTCATGTAGTGACTCCTTTACCTGATCATCCATGCGACAAGGATCGATATTATATGATATGAAATATGACTGCAAAGAAATTCTTGACCAATATGCCCATCTTAAACTTGATTCTAACAACACCCAATAGTGGAAGTATATTGGAAACTTATTCTGCGACATCTAGTTCTAGTAAATTCCTAGGAAAGCATGTCGTGCATAGGTTCCATCCAATAGAAAGTAGACATATAAAATTCTAGTGCATGGTTTATCCTTAAAGATAATTCTTCCTACCCCACATGACATTGCAACTCAAAAGAAAGTATATCTACACAATTGAATATCTTACCATGGGTAACTACCATGTTGAGCATATATATCTACTTTCCTTCAAATATTTCAACATTCTTCCACCCATGCAGCTAACAACACATAGAAATGAGGTATTGATATACATCCTTGAGAATCTTGGTCAAGTAAACTGCAGGTGGGCAATGTTGAAATTTACCAGGCTCTCGACGCCAAGATTTATTAACGTCACTTTTGTTGAGATCAACCCGTCTAGTGTAAAAACAATTATTGGCATTCTCTATGGGCTAAAGAATTTTCTAGTAAGTTTTAATGTATTTTCCATAATAGGCGGCAAGCTAACCACTATTTTCACTATGGAGCACTAGATCATAATCATCCATGTGTGTGAGAATCCATGCAATCACTTCTGCACAAGAAATGATATGGAACCTACATGTGATCTTATGTATCTTGGACCACTTGATATTTATGTATGCTTTCAAATCTTCTAAGTTTTCAGCAAATTGTTTCTACATGAATGTGTCTTTCATGTCATTCCATGTGACCTCATGTTGAAGCCCCGAAAATAGGGTCTACAACAAGGGGGATACCCACCCGGTCCGGACCTTGAAAGCAACTCATTTTCCATTTGGGATGGTGGGCCCGATTGGGGATAATGGGACCAGTTTCCCAATTTGTGTGTGATGATAAGAATTGATATTTCCTTTTCTAAAGATTTCTAAATAAAATGCTTTTAATCTAAGTCTAATTTAAAACATACAGTTTTATTCTAATGAATAGAAATATCTAATTCTAAAACTAACCTGGGATTTAACTTTTCACTTATGCGATCTAAAATAGTTTCTAACAACAATTGGTAATAAAGATCATTCAATTACTACTAGAAAAGAATTCATTAAAAATGAATTGTTTCGTATAAGAAATTACCCGAAACAATTGTGAGAAGCGTATCGCATAATAAGTCATTCATACATTAAAGCATAAATAGAATAGTCATCAATGTACAAAAGTGCCAAATGATAACTCAAACATTCAAACCTTCATATATAAATAACTAAAAATAAGATATTACTTTGACACATAAACAGAAATCATTAAGAGTTAAAAGTACCATAGATAACATGTTCTACTCATGAGATTTAGCAATATAGAATTATCTCTTCCTCATTCAATATCTACTAAGAGTACAGAAATGCATTTTAGTAGCAAACATTAAACACAGATATCAATAAATCTCGTTCCATTCATTCATCAAAACCTCCTCCAAGGGTGCAGAAGTGCATGTTCTGAGGAAATGTTTTTGACAAATTTTAGGACCTCTCTCTAAATGCATGACAAGGGTTAAAATACTACTATCTAAATACTAAAATAGTTTATTACAAAAATATAGAAGGAGGTTTAAATGACCGTCCTCATCTAAGGGAAAAATAAATAAAAAATAAAAATAAAACTATATCTGGAATTTAACTATCTATGTATCTGTTCTTTGAGATTGCAAGCATTCAGCATCAGCTTGAGGAGCATCGGTTGGCCGACCTCCAATTTTAATTGTCCTGCGAAAAAAGAATCATCAAGTGCTGGCACTATCTTCTCGGCAGAATTCGTAAGGCACTTGAAAGTCATGCATTGACTATGTGGTTTAACCATGTACTGCCAGTAAGTGTCCCAATTCAACTTGGTTAACTTTTTAATGGGCTCTGCCTTTTCCTCAGCCTTATGTTTCCAACTTGTTTTCAGTTGTTATGCTTTTGGGAGAAATCCCAGAGTGGTTTGTGCTATCAACTTTTCTCTATGCAAATTTTCATTGACACAGTCAATGACATTGTTTGTCGTTGTTGCTGCTTCTTCCGCTGCCTGTTCTGCCTTTTTAATCTATGCATCCCACTTATGCAACAACATTTCTTTGTGGGCTTAATTTATTTTAAGCAAGCCTGCTTTCTTCCCTTCCTCTGACTCCTGCCAAATCAAATAATCAGAAATTATTTTATCAATTAAATCATAGTCTAGTCACAAATCCATGACTTGACTTGTAATTTTATTTCTCATCTCGCAATGGGAACTCCATTGCGATATTCTTTAGCATAGTGCCTCTTATTGTTGCAAGAGTTGGTTGTTTAAGGCAAGGGCTTCTGAGACAAACTCTGTAATTTTGGGGTCATCTCTATGCATTTCTAGCATAGCCTCTAATTGGTGTTCCTTTTCAGCCAAATTTCTCTCATACCCCAGCTACATCTATTGAAAATCTTGTTGTAATTTTTCTAATTTCTCCTCTGCTTCTTGGTTGGCACTGGCCTGTTGTAGCTGTTGTTGCAAAACTTGGATTTGTTCCTCTCTATCCTTAAGTAATAGTTGTACCTCGGATGCTTTATCGATAGTAGAAGAAGCATAGGATCCTGCGATCTGGGATAGCTTAGTCAAATTTTCAGTAGGGTTAGTGGTAGGGTCTCGCCAAAGGACATCTAGCTACTTTGCCTTAGGTGAGAGCATGTTGTCCAATTTCCATTTCTTTCTTTGTCTTCTTACCACTGCCTTGTGCTGTGGACTATAAAATACATCTAGAGGAGGAATCTCCTCTATTTTCAGCATGATTTCAGATGATGGGGTTATGGGAATATGCTCCGTTTCTGGAGCATTGCTAACTATTTCAATAATCATATCTGTCATTGTCTGCACTATACTTTTAGGTGTCTTCATGTTCTGATCCTTAGTATTAATCAATTCATTAAATGTTTCCCACTCCTTATCCAACTTAGTTCTTACTAGCTTTGGTGGCTGGATGAGGGGATGGGGAACCTTCACCTGTGGTGTCATCAAAACTTGTTTCTCTAGGTGCTCTTTAGATTGGGCAGTATCTCTGACTGACCCTTCACTTTTATTATGGTCACTCTCAGACCGTTTAGAGCGTTCTTGTGGCTCTTTCCTAGACTTAGACCTCGACTTATCTGTACCTGAGCTTCCACTTAAAATGACGTTGGGAGTTGGCTCCCTTATTGGTTCTAAACATAACTTATCCAAGGGGATGTTGGCTAATATCCTCTCTTTGTACAGTTTGAATTCTTGGAATTTTGTTGGGGGAAACTAAATTTGAGCCATATGCAAAACATCTTTCAGTGTACTTTTCTGCTACAAGATGTCGTCGAAGAGATCATCTTCTTTAGAAAATACCTTTATCTTGATAGCTGTGGTAAAATTCTTAATTACATCATAGGGATCGAATTGTCTCCCTGGAAACTTGAACAGTCATAGACTCAGCATGTTGTCTACTTCTCTGAATGCATGACCTAAATCAAAAAGTGAAAAGGCCCCACAGGCCACAAGAAATTGCAACTAGATGGCCTTCTTCTTTTCTTTCAATGCTCTGCTCATTCCTCCCACCCCATAGGTCTGGTAGGCAATTTCTCGAGGCAATAACTTATCAGGAACATACAAGGGTAACACATGAGGGGAAGAAATGCTTCCAAATACTCTGACATAAGTGAAAAACTCTTCCCAAACCATCTTCCGACAGGGAGAATATCAACTTCTGCTTCGGGGGAAAATCTTGGGGCGTCCTTATTATACAACATTTTGTAAAGATGTAACATAATGCCATGACAAATTTTATAAAAATATGGGATAAACTTGGAATCCCACAATTCCTTATGGTAAATGCGAATGGGCAAAGGATTCTGTATAGTCCACTTCCAACCCATTAAAGGAAATCTAGAAACAAAACAGAATGCATCCATATCATAAGCAACTAAAAATAAAGGAGGATAAATCCTCTGAGAGGTAGTTCTTTTAGACCGGTAGTTCCAAATGGCTGACGCTAAATTATTAGATAATATCTGAGCCCAATCCATAATAGTGGCATCAGTGGCTGCATCTAATAGGGGTAGCCACTCGGATGAAAACTTATTGATGTCAAGCCTTCCAAATAGCCTACATAGCATAGCAGCAGCAAAATAATACAGGGAAAGGGAACCAGTACTGTACATACCATGTTTGTCCTTTTTCAATGGCTCTTCCCTTGGTAACTGGTTCTTGGTGCACCCCGCCAAGTCTTCATTTTCTTTGGTGAACTTCTCCATAAACTATTTGTTGTAGCTTGCCTACGGCTCTGGTCAATGATACATCAGCCTTAAATCATGTGGGGTGAATGATCCAATAAGCTCTTGGCTCCATGACTTGAATTGTCTGTCTATTATATCAGCACTGTCTAATACCCATTTAACCATGTTTGTATATGGAAGCATCTTAGGCCTTGCCGCTATTTGGTGCAAGAATGAACATGCGAGTTTAGTAAGTGAGGCTTCAGATGACTCGTGTGCATCTGTTGTTACTGTAACTTCCATAACTCTGGGGTTTTCTTCTTCCAGCAGACTGTACATGCCTTCCCAAGTGGATATGCCGACTTTTCTGGTACATGTGGTGTCTGTGAATAAGGGCGTCATCTCTTTTTCCTCAGCAACCGGAGCTTTTCCCTTCTTTCCCATTACGCTTTGAACACTGCTACGTATATTATTCTGTTGTTGCTCCTGCAAGTTTACAAGTAAAGAAAGAGTAATGGTAAGAGATAAGGTGATCAGAAAGCTCTTAATTCTGAAATCATATCAAATATATCACCTTATGTGAAACAACCTTTCGATCAGATCTAAATCTTATCTCATAATTGACCATAAATAAACCACTAAATTGACATTAATACCTATAAGTTGGTATCGGATTATGAGAAATATTTCATTGAAGAATGAGCCCTACCAATCTGCGATAAAGCAATTTTGCGATTTGCTTCTCAATATCACAGATCATAATATCACTAATCCTTTTCATTAACAATCATATTTCCTTATGCGATTGCGAGATGTGATTTGCAAGATGCTTTATCGCATATCGTGGGATCGGGATGTTTTATATTAGGTGATACTTGCGACATATGAAATTTACGATGTGCAATGAATCTTTAAGGCGTGTGATCTCGCATCGCATTTTCGCAATTTCGAAAGTTTGCTTATATGATGTCCTCCATTACCTTTTTGCGATGTGATGTTTTATTGTTAAGAGAACGATTTTTATTCGTAACTTATCATAAAACTTAAGTTTTTTGGGTTTTGTGGATGTTTTCCTAAGTTTATGATAGTCTATTTTATTCAGAGAGGATTATAAGTTCTAGCTTTTATTTTTTAGAAGGGTCCCTATTTATTTAGTTTTATTACTAATACTAAATATAAGGGGTGTTGTTGCTGGTCACAACAATTGGCGATTCACAAGGACCAATTATCTCTGATTATCTTTTGATTTTTCTAGAACTTCCAAAACAGAAAAGTCTTCTGGAAAATCAAACTTTATTATAGAAATATAAAGAGAAAAATGTTTTTATCCATTAATAGTGGTTTGTTTCTTCCATGCTAATTCTGATCATTTTCTTCCCAAAGCTAGTCATTGTATTTACATTAACCACTACTTGGTTTTATGAAGATAAAAACAAAGAAATCTCTATAGATCAGTTTTAAGTATGCTCATTTGTTGTAGGTAGAGCCTCTATTGTCAGTAGGTGTTCATAGCCTCAACAGGGTTACCTGTTACCCAACAATGATCCTATATCCTACCTTGAGAAAAATACAATTTTCAAAGATAAATCCATATCCAGACTTATTGCTTTTTTTTTCTTTTGATTCTTAAAGAAAAATGTCTTGGTTTGGTAGCCAAATTATGACAGTGCCATTCACTTGATTTATAACTTTGCCTAACAAGTTGGCTCGTGATGAGACCCCTTGTCTTTTGATTGCAACAATATTGAGTCATTGCCCTGTTTTGGTATGCAGTTTTGGCAATGTCAACAAGTTACAATATCTATGATCATGATAAGTCGGCTCATGATGAGACCTCTTATTCTTTAAGTCTATAATGTATCCTTGAAACTCGTAATTCCCTAGGTGGGGAGGAAATCATTGGTTCCTTAAGAATAGCTCTGGACGACAATTAAAGAGTTTTTGGAGACAGCTTTTCTACACAGAACCTTCGTTTTGTTATTGATGCTTTTCATGACTGATAGAAAACAAATTCCCACTAAAGGTTGTTTTTTATCCAAATTGGTAAGGATGAAACTAGTTAAATTTTTAGGCTTGTAGCATTTTACTGTATCTTTCAATAATAATGATCAATTTTCCAAATCAGTTCTATTTAAACAAGCAAAAAACAAAATCTAAAAAAACACTAATCTTTTTTTTGAATTCCAAAGGTAGCCATTTACAACCTGTTTTATTATCAAAATAAAGCTTTAAACAATAATTTACAAAAATAGAAGAGGTCATCTTCTATGGAAAGTATTTTTTAAGGATCTGCCATTAATAGGTAAAGATTCTCTTTTCCTTGCTAAATCTTGCAACATGAAAATCGATGGACCTATGATTTCAACAATTTGTAATGGTCCAAGCCATATTTGTTGGAATTTAGAATGTTTGCCTTTTTCTTCGTGAGCGTTATTCCATTTTAATACTAATTCTCCAATTTGAAAATCATTCCTAGATACCATGTTTGAATCGAAGGAAGCCTTTACTAATGCTTGATGATGAACATGTGTAATTTTAGCCTGTTCTCGTTTCTCTTCTAGCTTAAGGATCTGCAGTTGCCTTAGTTGTAAAAATGAAGTTGGTGTTTCATCAATAAATTGAACTGAGGCCAGAGAAGGAATTGCTAGATGAGTTGGTAGAACTACTTCTTTCCCATAAACTAAATTAAAGGGAGAAGTGCTAATGGAGGTTTTTTGAGTTATCCGGTCTACCCACAGAGCATACATCAAAGATTTGTGACAATTTTTATGATTCTGATCAATGGTTCACTTAATGATTTTGATTAAGTTTTTATTCGTTGCTTCAGCCAACCCATTCCCTTGTGGTTAAGAATTGGAAAAATATTTAATCTTAAAACCTCTTTTAAGTGCAAATTCAGTCATAGCATTGCCAGAAAAATATGATGCATTGTCAAACATTAAAGTAGAGGGTAGACCAAACCTGGTGATTATGAACTGATCTATGAAATCAATGATATGTTCAGCATTAGCTGTCTTGAGAGGAACTTCTTCTACCCATTTAGTAAAATAATATATAGCTGTAAGGATATGCCTATGTTGTTTAGAAGAGTGAGGAAAAATCTCACCTATTATATCCAATCCCCATTGATCAAATGGTTGAACGATATTGACTGGTTGTAATGGCAATGATGGTTTCTTCAGTCTTCTAGCAGCAGTTTGACAAACTTGACATTTCCTTACATAGCTATATGCATCTTTAAATAATGTATGCCAATAGTATCCTGCACACAAAATTTTATGTGTTGTAGCATCTCCTGCATAATATCCACTTGTTGGTCCATCATGGAGTTCCTGCAACACCTTTTCAGCTTTAGATTTCTCAAGACATCAAAGAAGAACATAATTATAATTCAACCTAAAAATCACATCATTTATGAGTTGATACTGCTTGGATTTCAATCTCAGGGCTCTTTTCTTTGTATAATTCAGATTTGAAGGAGCATATCCATTTTTTAGATAAAATATGATATCAACATATCTCGAATCAATATGGTTTAGGCTTACCTCATACATTTGTACCTCTTGATTTGGAGAGGGTATTTCAAAAATAAGCGATGCTCCAGCCAACATCTTGCAAAAGCCTTGACCCTTTACAATATTTGCTAGCTTGATCTCAGCATCATATTCTTGTAGGGCAGTGACCCAATTTTCTCTCTTTTCACTGACATCTTTCTGTACTAAGATATTTCATACCACTGGAAATGGTACTATAATTTTTTTATGGGTCTTAAGAAGAAAGGGTCTAAAATGTTTGATTTCTTTGAAAATAGCATAAGCTTGTTTCTCAATGTCAGAATAATTTAATTCAGCCCCTTGCAAATTTGAACTAAAGAAGGCAATTGGGGCTTCTGCCTTGTCTTGATTGGCTTGAGTGAGTATTGTAGCATATGACTTCTCAGAGGCAAATGTATATAAAATGAAAGGATTGGAAAAATTTGAAGTTGCTAGGGATGGGGCGTTAACAATCGCTTTCTTAATCAATTTGAATGCTTCTTACTCTAATTGGCCCCATCTGAAGAGTGAATTCTTCTTGATCATTGCTTGTAATGGTGACACAATCCTTGAGAAGTCTGGAACAAATATTTTAACAAAATTAATCTGGCCAAGAAAGGATTGCATGGATTTCTTATTATGTGGTAAGGATATTTTGCAAATCTCCTTAATTCTATTGGGGTCAATATGGATTCCAAATTTTGCCACTATAAATCCAAGAAGTTTTCCTTCACTTAATGCAAAAAAAGACTTTTTTGGATTAAGTGAAATCCCATACCTTTGACAACGTTGGAATATCTGCTTTAAGTCTCTCAGGTGATTACCACGTTTTTTAGAATATATTGTTATGTCATCCAAGTAAATCACCACTGATTTGTTTACTAATCGCTTAAATGTGATATCCATGGCCCTTTGAAATGTCGCGCCAACGTTAATCAGCCCAAAAGACATTTTTTGATATGCATAAGTACCTCATTTGGTTCTGAATGTGATTTTTAGCTAATCATCAGGATGGACCAAAACTTAGTTGTAGCTAGAGAAACCATCTAAAAAGGACATTAATTATGATCCTACAACTGCTTGCAATATTTGTTTCATAGGAGGCAAGGGAAAATTATCATTTTGGCAGGCTTTGTTAAGATTTTGGATGTCAATACAAATTCTAATGTCTCTGTTTTTATTTCTGATTGGGACCATATTGGAAACCCATTTAGAATGTCGAACGGGAAAAATATTTTGGATTTCAATAATTTATTAAGCTCAGATTTAATCTGACTTTCTAGAATAGGATGGATCTTCCTCAGCTTTTGCTGGACAGGTTTTTCATCAGCTATCATTGGGATAGTATGCTAAATAATTAAAGTGGCATAAGTCTTAAGGTCATCGTAATTCCAGGCAAAGACACTTTTGTACTATTTCAGGAGTCGAACAAAGGCTAATTTTTCTTCTGGGGCTAGGCCTAGCCCTAGGTTGGTATTCTGTGGCTTAGAATCCGTTCCTAGATTTACTAATTCATAGTTCAAAGTTGAACTCTGAAGTTTTGAATTGGTAAAACTTTTAAATCAGTCTTTCAAATCATATAGGTTTTCCATCTTGACTAAAGATTTTGGTATAGCATTATTGGTGCTCTATTGTTATAACTGCTTGTGATGTTCGTCTTCATCAATTATCTGATTAGTGTAAGATCCTTCTGATGTTAGGAAACTTACAATATCAGGATCATTCTTAAAAATTCTCTAGTTGGTAACATTATCAGAGATGTAGGGCCTAAAGATCAATTCGATTGAGAATATATCTGGACTATAGCCTTTTGAGGGAATGAGCTTGGAAGCTACATTAGCCAGGAGGTCAGCGCTAGCATTTTAGAGTCTGGGAATGGTTGAAATATTGAATGCTATAAAATGTTCAGTCAGATCTTCTACTAAAGATTGATAATGCTTTAAATGACCTAATAGACAATGTATAGTATTTTGTACCTGTTTAATAACAATTTTAGAGTCTCCAAAGACTTGTAGATACGTGATGTCTAGTTTGATTGCCTTGTACAATCCTTGCACAAAAGCTTCGTATTTTGCAGTGTTGTTTGAGCAATCGAACTCAAGTCTACATGTTATCATAGTTTTGTTCCCCTCTGGACTAACTAATACACATCCTGCTCCTGCTCCATCATTAGATTTAGATCTGTTAAAAAATAATTTCCAAAATAAAGAGTTATTTACAAGACTATCTACAAAATTAACACATTTAGAACTATCTGTTTGAGAAAAGTTTTCTATTTGAGACAAAACAGAATGTTCTAAATAAGGTGAAGTATGAGCATTAAAATTTCCTAAGAAGGAGTCAATAGAATAGTTGCCAATTATATTGTCATTGTATGCTACAGGTTCATTTTCTCCTTCCAATTCCGTCACTATGTATTTTTGGTGTCTTTCTCTCTCAACCTTTATCTGATTCGGTTTACCATTGTAAGGGAGCCACATGTGTGACCAATCGGTCGCAAAGTATCCATGAATCTTTTTAGACCAATCCCTACTAAGAATTAAACCATAAAATTCAGGAATGTCTGCAACTAAAATATCAATGACTTGACATACCTTTGGATTAGAATACAGCCTTATGGTAACTTGATTTAGTTCACCAACTACTTCAACCTGCGATCAATCTAGCTAAACTATGCGTACTACAGATTTTTGAGGTTGGACGTTTAACTTTGCACATATTGTTTTAGATAAGATATTAGATGAAGCTCCTGAATCTACCAAACAATTATTCAAGTCTTTACTGAAAATTTCATAAGTGAGAAGGAATGGGGGAGTATGGGATTTTTACCTACCTCAATTAAAGCAATATCATTTGGGTCAAATTTATTTGCCATATTAGTTGGAGGTATTCCCATCTCATGAGAAGCTTGCGAGATTATAGCGGCAGGAAGAGGTGCAATGGATATTGCTTGTAACTCTTTCAAAAGTAGCTTCTATTCATGTTTCAATTTTCTCAGTTCGTGAAAAGTAATGTTAGCCCTAGCCTTCTTCATGTCTTCGACGATATTATACTCCATCTCATCATAAACAATCAATGTTTTAGATGGAGTTGATGAATCAGATTGGACTAGGATTGTTTGAGTTGCTTTTGGTGATGATTTTGTACCTGCAACTTTATCCTTAGATGTCGAGCTTGTGCTCTTCTGTTTAGAACTAGGTTGTGGAGGATCAAGTTAATTTCTACTTCTAGTACTAACTCATGATGCTTCTTGATCCTCTTCATTAGGAAGAATGAAGTCCCACATTCCCTGTAGCTCTACAACTTCATCTTCATCAATAGGTTCTTCGGTAGAAACTTCCACTTCTTCTTCTTCAGATTCTGCATTTGTTATAGCATTGGGAGCCTTTGAATCAGTTGAAGGATTTTTTCTATAAGGCTTATAGGGTTTCTTAGAAGAATTCTCTACTACTTGTCTTTCAATGTCAACCATTTCGTTAGACATAGTTTTTAGGACTTTCTGCAATCCTTCTAAATCAAATGGGTCTTTTGATTGCTTTTTCTTAGGATCATCTCTAAAAGTAACCTTCTTAGATTTTCTTTCATCGACCACGTTTTTCTTTTCTAAAGCTAAGATACGTTTTTCTACCGCTATCGCTTCCTTCATGTTTTCGGCTAATGTTATCTTGTTAACTCTATCAACAAACATCGCTATGTTTGATGGTAAAGTAGATACGTACCATTCACTTCAAACTTCTTCACTAGGTTTGGAAGCGGTCATAATTTTATTCAAAATCTTGTTGAAATGCGAGTTAAAATCTTTGATAGGTTCTCTTGATTCAATCTTTAGATTCGATAGATCATTTATCAATGTTTTTGTAGATCTATCATCATCGAACTTAGTCACGAATTTCTCTTGTAAAATGTCCCAACTAGTAATAGACCTTGATGGTAATGAAAAATACCAGGATCTAGTTGTTGCTTGTAAAGTATAAGGAAAACGTCTAACAACAACATCTTCATTAGTAACTCCATTTAAATTTATTGATAACATAAAGTTGTTTATGTGTTCTTCTACTAGCATGTCTACTTCAAGATTAAACTTGGGCAACCATTTTTCAGGATGGGCCGGTAATTGACTCAAGGGCCGAGGCATTGAGATTGCCCCTGGATTATTCCATGGGTTTTCAACCATTGTTGAACTACTAATAGAGGAAAGTGTAGACGAAGTTCCTTGTGGTAGGGATGAGGATGTTACAGTTCTAGTACTCTGATGGACAACAACTTGAAGTGGAGGGGTGGATGGTTGACTTTGTAATGGGAAAGTTGGAATGGATGTTGATGATGAAAGAGTCTCACTATCAAACCCTTGAGGTGACTTCCTTGCCTTTTCCTTTTAGGTAGAGGTAATTCAGTTGGTTCGATACCAAACTTTTCACTCTGTAATCTGATAAGAGGATGAGAAGGATTGTATTGTGAAGTCACACTACCTTGAGATATTTTAGACTCTTACGGTGATATGGAAAATCCTTGAAGTTTATGGATCAAAGACTCAACTTCAAGAGGTTCGATAGTAGATTTCTCTGAAATGTTTGGGTTTGTGGTAGTGGTTTTTGTTTTCTCAAATTCTCACTTAAGATTTAAGGACTTGGGATACAATGGAGAATTCGAGGGAGATGTTGAGGGCAGTTTACTCTCAGAATGGTATTTAGATTTAGATTTACTAGCCATTCATAGTTCGGGGCCCTCCTTCTAGCGCAAAATATGTTGAAGCCCCGAAAATCAGGTCTACAACAAGGCAGATACCCACCTGGTCCGAACCTTGAAAGCAGCTCCTTTTCCGTTTGGGATGGTGGGTCCGACTGGGGATAATGGGACCAGTTTCCAAATTTTGGTGTGATGATAAGAATTGATATTTCCTTTTCTAAAGATTTCTAAATAAAATGCTTTTAGTTTAAGTATAATTTAAAACATGCGGTTTTATTCTAATGAACAAAAATATTTGATTCTAAAACTAACCCGGGATTTAATTTTTCACTTATGTGATCTAAAATAGTTTCTAACAACAATTGGTAATAAAGATCATTCAATCACTACTAGAAAATAATTCGTTAAAAATGAATTGTTTCGTATAGGAAATTAGCGGAAACAATTGTGAGAAGTGTATCACATAATAAGTCATTCATACATTAAAGCATAAATAGAATAGTCATCACCGTACAAAAGTGTCAAATGATAACTCAAACATTCAAAACTTCATATATAAATAACTGAACATAAGATATTACTTTGACACATAAGCAAAAATCATTAAGAGATAAAAGTACCATTGATAACAAGTTCTACTCATGAGCTTCAGCAATATAGATTTATCTCTTCCTAATTCAATATCTACTAAGAGTACAGAAATGCATTTCAGTGGTAGACATTAAACACAGATATCAATAAATCTTGTTCCATTCATTCATCAAAACCTCCTCTGAGGGTGCAGAAGTGCATGCTCTGAGGAAATGTTTTTGATAAATTTCAAGACCTCTCTCTAAATGCATGAGAGGGGTTAAAATACTACTAACTAAATACTAAAAATAGTTTAATACAAAAATATAGGAGGAGGTTTAAATGATCATCCTCATCTAAGGCAAAAATAAATAAAAAATAAAACTAAAACTGTATCTGGAATTTAACTATCTATGTATTTGTTCTCTAAGAAAGCAAGCATTCAGCATCGGCTTGAGGAGCGTCGGTTAGCCGACCTCCGATTTTAGTTGTCCTGTGAAAATAGAATCGGCAAGTGTTGGCGCTATCTTCTCAACAAAATTTGTAAGGCACATGAGATTCATGCATTGACTGTGTGGTTTAACCAAGTACTGCCAGTAAGTGTCCCAATTCAACTTGGTTAACTTCTTGATCGACTCTTCCTTTTCCTCAGCCTTCTGTTTCCAACTTGTTTTCAGTTGTTGTGCCTTTGGGAGAAATCCCGGAGTGGTTTTTGCTATCAGGTTTGCTCTATGCATATTTTCATTGACACAGTCAATGACATTGTTTGCCACTATTGCTACTTCTTCCACTGCCTGTTCTGCCTTTTAAATCTGTGCATCCCACTTATGGAACAACATTTCTTTGTGGGCTTCATTGATTTTAAGAAAGCTTGCTTTCTTCCCTTCCTCTGATTCCTGCCAAATCAAATAATCATAAATTATTTTATCAATTAAATCATAGTCTAGTTGTAAATCCACGACTTGACTTGTAATTTTATCGCTTATCTTGCAATGGGAATTCCATTGCGATATTCTTTGGCATAGTGCCTCTTGCTATTGCAAGAGTTGGTCATTTAAGGCAAGGGCTTCTAAGATAAACTCTGTAATTTTTGGGTCATCTCTATGCATTTCTAGCATAGCCTATAATTGGTGTTCCTTTTCAGCCAAATTTCTCTGATACCCCAGCTGCATCTGTTGAAAATCCTATTGTAATTTTTCTAATTCATCCTCTGCTTCTCGGTTGGCACTGGCCTACTGTAGCTCTTGTTACAAAACCTGGATTTGTTCATCTCTATCCTTAAGTAATAGTCGTACCTCAGACACTTTATCGATAGTAGGAGAAGCATAGGCTTCTGCAATCCGAGATAACTTAGTTAAATTTTCAGTAGGGTCAGTGATAGGGTCTTGCCAAAGGACATCTAGCTGCTCTGCCTCAGGTAAGAGCAAGCTGTCCAATTTCTATTTCTTTCTTTTTCTTCTTACCAATGTCTTGTGTTGTGGACTATAAATACATCTAGAGGAGGAATATCCTCTATTTTATGTATGATTTCAGATGATGGGGTTATGGGAATATGCTCCATTTCTAGAGCATTGCTGACTATTTCAAGGATCATATCTATCATTTCCTGCACTATACTTTCATTTGTCTTCATGTTCTACTCCTAAGTATTAATCAATTCATTAAATGTTTCCCACTCCTTATCCAGCTCAGTTCTTATTGGCTTTGGTGGTTGGATGAGGGGAGGGGGAACCTTCACCTGTGGTGTTGCCAAAACTTGTTGCTCTGGGTGCTCTTTAGATTGGGTAGTATCTATGACTAACCCTTCACTTCTATTATGGTTGCTCTCAGACCGTTTAGAGCGTTCTTGTGACTCTTTCCCAAAATTAGACCCGGACTTGTCTGTACCTAAGCTTCCACTTAAACTGACACTGGGAGTTGGCTCCCTTATTGGTTCTAAGTGCAACTTATCCAAGGGGATGTTGGCTAATCTCCTTTCTCTGTACAGTTTGAATTCTTGGAATTCTGCTGGAGGAAACTGAATTTGAGCCATATGCAAAACATATTTCAACATATTTTTCTGCTGGAAGATGTTGTTGAAGAGATCATCTTCTTTAGAAAATGCCTTTATCTTGACAACTGTAGTAAAATTCTTAATTACATCATAGGGATCGAATTGTCTCCTTGGAAACTTGAACAGTCGTAGACTCGGCATGTTGTCTACTTCTCTGAATGCATGGCCTAAATCAAAAAGTGAAAAGGCCCCACAGGCCACAGGAAATTGCGTCCAGATGGCCTTATTCTTTTCTTTCAATTCTCTACTCATTCCTCCCACCCTGTAGGTTTGGTAGGCAATTTCTCAAGCCAATAACTTATCAAGAACATACAAGGGTAACACATGAGGGGAAGCAATGCTTCCAAATAGTCTCACATAAGTGAAAAAATCTTCCCCAAACCATCTTCCGACAGGGAAAATATCAATTTCTGCTTCAAGGGAAAATCTTGCGGCATCTTTATTGTACAACATTCTGTAAAGATGTAACATAACTCCATGTCAAATTTTGTAAAAATACGGGATAAACTTGGAATCCCACAATTCCTTATGGTAAATGTGAATGGGCAAAGGATTATATATAGTCCACTTCCAACCCATTAAAGGAAATCTAGGAACAAAATAGGTTGCATCCATAACATAAGTAGCTAAAAAGAAAGGAGGATAAATCCTATGAGAGGTAGTTCATTTAGACCGGTAGTTCTAAATGGCCGAGGCTCTAGTAAATGATACATCAGCCTTAAATCCTATGGGGTGAATGATCCAATGAGCTCCTGGCTCCGTGACTTGAATTTTATGTCTGTTATATCAACTCTGTCTAATACCCATTTAACCATGTCTGTATATGGAATTATCTTAGGCCTTGTCACTATTCGGTGTAGGAATGAACATGTGAGTTCAATAAGTGAGGCTTTAGATGACCCACGTGTGTCTTCTGTTACTGTAACTTCCATAACTCTAGAGTTTTCGTCTTTCAGCAGACTATACATGCCTTCCTAAGTGGATATGCCGGCTTCTGTGGTATAGGTGGTGTCTGTGAATAAGGGTGTCATCTCTTTTTCCTCAACAACCGGAGCTTTTACCTTCTTTCCCATTACACTCTGAACACTATTGTGTATATTATTCTGCTTGCCGCTCTTGCAAGTTTACAAGTAAAGAAAGAGTAATGGTAAGAGATAAGGTGACGGGAAAGCTCTTAATTCCGAAATCATATGAAATATATCACCTTACGTGAAACAAGCTTTCGATCATAACTAAATATTATCTCATAAATGACCATCAATAAACCACTAAATTAACATTAATCCCCATAAGTTGGTATCGGATTACGAGAGATATTTCATTAAAAAGTGAGCCCTGCTAATCTGCGATAAAGCGATTTTGCGATTTGCTTCGCAATATCGCTAATCCTTTTCGTTAACAATCATTTATTTCCTTATGCGATTGCGAGATGCTTTATCGCATATAGTTAGATTGGGATGTTTTATATTAGGTGATACTTGCGGCATATGAAATTTGCAATGTGCGATGAATCTTTAAGGCGTGCGATCTCACATCACGTTTTCACAATTTTGAAAGTTTTCTTATATGATGTCCTCCATTACCTTATGCGATGTTTTATTGTTAAGAGAATGATTTTTATTCGAAACTTATCATAAAACTTAATTTTTTTGGGTTTTGTAGATGTTTTCCTAAGTTTATGATAGTGTGTCTTATTCAAAGAGGATTATAAGTGCTAGTTTTGTATTTTTTAGAAGGGTCCCCATTTATTTAGTTTTATTACTAATACTAAATAAAAGGGGGGTTGTTGCTAGTCACAACACCTCAGTAGACTTATCTATGAATAATTGTGTATCTGCATAGATGGGAATGGTAGGATTTGTAAATTCAATTGTTTCCTTAGTGATTTCGTCAAAATCTTCTTTGGAGGCCACTTGACATGTAGTGGGAGGAATGGTTCCAACAGATGATGAAATAGTAACAATACTTGCATCTTGTACACCTCTATGTGGAAGCACACACATGGCGATAAGGATTATTTTTATAAAATCTTATATTTGTAACAAGCAATAACTTAGCAAATCATATTCAAAGACCCATCAAATTTAACTAAGAATGTAAGCCTATCAATGATGGAACATAGCAACATGCATGGACAGAAATTTGCAGGCAAACAAGGAGGGGGAACTTTCAAATCATGAAGGTAGTTCAAGGGTCATTTAGGGCTTTAAAGTGCACTCACGCACTTAAGAAAAAGAGATAAAACATCAAGGGCATAGGGCGCACAAATAAAGAAATAAGGAGAGTTCATTTGGGCCTTCAAGGTGCACTTGTGCACTCAAGGGAACTAGGAGGGCACAAGGGCACACTTCAAAGAGACAAATAAGTGAAGCTTTGGGCCTTCAGGTCTTCAAGGTGCACTTGTGCACTCAAGGGAACTAGGAGGGCACAAGGGCGCACTTCAAAGAGACAAATAAGTGAAGCTTCAAGCCTTCAGGTCTTCAAGGTGCACTCATGCACTCAAGAGGGAAAGGAGGGTGCATTGGCACATGATGAAGGGAAAACATTCAAGCCTTTAGAGTGTGCTCATGAGCTCAAGGAAGGCACAATTATTTGTGACGAAGGAGTGTGCTCTTGAGGAAAAGTTGTCTTTTTTGGGTGCATTTTTCTAAATTATTCAAGGCTTCAACTTCCAAAAGTGCGCTCTATCATAGAATGGCTCAAGAAAAAGTCTAATAGCAAGATTGAATAATAGAAATGTAGAGAGTAAATATATACCAAATTTTATGGGCGTTGTTATAATCATGATTAGAATGTGAAGAGTTAAGGAATATGCATATCACAACCTACGAAACAAATTAATAACTGTAAAAGAAAGAATGAACTAAAACACCTGTAAATAGACTAAAAATAAAAGAAATGTTAGCAAGGAAAGCAAGATAAACAACAAAACATGAAAGGGAACCAATAGAATCAACATGAAAATCTTACCTGGAATGAAGATCGATGAAGAGTTACTTCATCCAAATATGTGCGGCCAACCTATATGAGAATGATTAACTAGGTTGATTTAAAATAGATTGCATGTAAATCCATCTCATGCACGCTCACCACTTGTCGATGAGTGAATGAGTTAGTTAAGAGAAGTGAAGTGGGATCCTATTTTATAGGAGTGCACCCAAATGAAACAAGAAAGAGAATGCATGAGTTCTAGAAGGGTGAATGTCTTCATGCTGAAGGAATGTGCTCAAGGAGGGCGCACTGGCTACGCATAAAGAAGTGTGCTCAACTAGGGTGCATTTTTTCAACCCAAAAGAGTGTTCTCAACACAAGAGAAACTTTTCATCAAACTGATGTGTGTTTTTGCTTTGCAAGTTATTTTTATTGATTTTGTTTTCTTTTTTTGCTTTTGTGTGTGTTTCATGGTGAAAAAGGATAGTTTCTAAATGAAAAAAAGTTATGACTTCACCTAAACTTGGACAAGATAACACAAGAACTTCCAAAGGTTAGGTGATGACACTTAGGAAACATTGATTTAGGAGTATGTGACACTCTGAAAAAACATAATAATAACAAATCAAACAACATGATGACACTAGGTGGCTTGAAACAAGAAATATTAACAACTGATAATTGGGGTTGGAGTGAAAAATTGTGAAGTTAAGCGAGATTGAGAGTGAAAGCAAGTACCATACAAACTAAATAAAATATTTGCATTGATACAATCAACTAAGTGGTATGTGAATATACCAATGGAAAAGAAAAGAATCAATGACACTTGCAGTAGAGAATTAACAAATTTTGTAGTGAACACGTGCTTGATATTGTGTGAAGAAAATACTTTCCTAGGTTTACAACTGGCTAGAGTCAACGTTATTCAGCAATTCATTTTCTCAATTTCTCAGGTTCTTTCATATATTTGTCTCTAAGGTATTTCTTTCTTTACAAAATCATCTGTGGATTTCTATTTTTCTCTTTTCACACCTTATAAACATAGGAACTCCAATAAATGTTTCAGCAAACGCAATATTCACTCCATCTTATCAACTTTATCACATGAAATACTCACTCCATCTTATAAACGTATCATTTCTTTCTCTTTTCCCTGTGGTATTTGCATTTTCTTTGTTAGTGATACAAGATAGAGTGTATTTGAAAACTTGCCCTAATAACCTAAATTTCATCCAAACAAAGAACCAATGCAAGTTTGACATCTCATAATATGCAAGAAAATAGTTTGCTTAAATATTTGTCTAATTCAAGATATGTTTACACAATAGATCATTTACAAGACTTAGAAAGAATCAAATATCAAATATTGGTATTAGATGCTGAAAAAATTGCTCAAGTAACCAACATTAATAGGGAAGCAAAACATAGGAAAAGAGGCCTAAATCCTACACAACAATCTCTGACTTCCACACTCGGTACTGGTGCACCTTCATCCTCCCATCTATGAAAGAGAAAAACCCATGGCACTGGAAAACTAGTTCATGGTGATCTATCAGGTTGTCGAGATGACAAAGAGTGTCTTTGCAAATTATTTCTAGACAAAGCACATACGATTCAAGCAACCAAATCCAAAAGTTTCATAAATAGTGAAGGCATTCAAGAATTTATAGACTTCGAAAATCACAGTAGTGTACCACCTAACTAGGTTACTTCTTGTTTAGAAAAGAATCAGAAGGTAATGAAGCAGATTGAAAAAAAGGTCATTGTTTTTTATGAATGTTTTGTCATGTTGAAAAATGCAAAATATGATAAGGGCACCAAAATATTGAAAATTGAAAAGGTAAAAGTCCATTATAAAAATATTATTTATGAATAACAAATGGATATTGATTTGTTATATCAAAGAGAATATCAATAAATAAGGGCAAAACAAATGAAAACTGAACAGTGTCAAGAGTAAAGAATACAAGAAAATGCACGATGAAGAGGAAATCAACAGAAAAAGGTAGGGGGAATGACAATTGAAAAGCATGAAGAATAAAGGGAAAAAAAGATGAATAAGCAAGAGCATATCGATAAAGAAAACAATAGTCAACCAACTCAAGCACAATACAAGATGTAAAGGAAAACATTATTAAAAAAATATGTCTAAAAGATATCTATGCCCAAGCTCAACGTGTAACTCTCATTGATATGAATATTGCAAATCGAAAATTTCATGATAGGATTTATCAATTAAATCAAGCTCAAATATTTCATTTGTGTGAGGAGTCATATGTTATAATTTAGGTGTTTAATACACATAGAGACCTAATGTGCATTATATGTAGAAGACAAGGAAACCATCATATCAATCCTAGACATATTTAACATATTTAAAATGATTAGATTAATCATATGTTAGACAAACTTTGTGTAGTTGTGCATGACTGAAACCATCCTAGATCCATCTTAACTTTGGATCTATCAAGCATTGAGAAGGATCAAATCTCTTGAGGTGCTAACCTTTCCTCAATCCTTTCACACAAAACTAGGTTTTCAACTCAAGGGATTTGATCCCTATCTACACTTGATAGATCTAGAGCTAAGATGGGTATAGGTTTGTTTATACACATCACATGATTAAGGTACATTATTATGTCAATTTTATTGTATAAATATGTTGCTTATAAAATTTGACTTTAAATTTTATAAATTTAATATCTATATATTGACATTGATATTAATGGTTAATGGTCCTCCCAATTAGGTAAAACATAAGGCTCATCTAACCTCTCCTAGGCACATGAAGGTTGAATTAGAACTTTCCTTTTGCACTTAATAATGTTTTCTTAGATTAAATAAGTTCTTAGGAAGGTTAGGGATATTTATCATGTTTTAGGTGATTCATGTGCTTATGATGTAGGATATTGAAAAGATTTGGTACATATCATGAGGATATCTAGTCAGAGATATTTATGGGACATGTCCCCTATTGTAGGAAGATCATACTTAGATAGCTTGAGGCATTAATTACTCCTCCATGTAGTTGAGAAGTCATTAAGGGAGAATTATTATGCTTTTTAGAAGTTGTTGTAGTAGCTACAACAACCTCCAAAATTTTTTCCTAGATCCAATTTCGGAACCTCCTTTGAGAGTTTTACTTGATGACTGCAGGCACTCGGGTTCACTCCATGAGCTCGTGTAAGTCTTCGCTCCCACCTTTCTTGATCATTCCACCGACAAATTTTGCATGTTGATGTCAAATGTCATACTTGTGACCATGTTCTAGTCATACACAAGGTCTTTGCTTCTTATGTACATGCTATGTTCGCTTTGTAAACATCCGTCGCACTCACACATGGCGTCATATACACTGTCGTGCAAGTATTGTCATAGTTGACCAACGATCAATCACAAGCATTGTTCTTGTCGATCACACCATCAGTCAGTCATGTTGAGCATATGTGTCTAGATGATTTGAGTCGTCTTGTTGTCAAGTCATGTAAGTGTGTGTTTACAAGATCATGTATGCACATTTTCACTAATTCACACACTTAGTCATTTTGTTGAAGTTTTGAGCATCGGATTCCCCTCATACATCTGGACCTTCACCCTGCCATCGGCTCGATCGACTATCACCCAAAATAGCACAGAATCACCAAGCAATCCATTTCAAGTTGTGTTTCCCACAAGCAGATCAATCAACCTTCATGCTAGTCAACCGAAGAGTTTGACCCGGTAGTCACCCCAGGAGTGACTCCCCTCAAAAATTTCGCAGAGGCTATAGACCTTTCCTACTCTGCTGATTGAGAAAATTGCGCAGACAGGCTGGACAAACACCCAGTGCCTGTCCCTGTCTCCCTTAGAAAATTGCGCAGCTTTTTTGGTCATCCGACCGGCTACTCACCAGGAAAACTGTGTTGTTTTCATGAGAAATCCATCTACTGCCTAGCAGCCTGCTTAGCTCAGAAACTGCACATAGGTGATAACATCCTAGTATCAACACATTTTCCCCCGCCAGCAGCTCCCAGTAGTTAACTACCAATTCCCTCTAGGAATTGTGCATTTTTTGCCGCCAAGCCCTAGCAGCTGATTGCCAATTCCCTCCAGGAATTATGCAGTTTTTGTTACCAATTTCCCAACAGCTGACTTCCAGTTCCCTCCAGGAATTGCGCAGTTTTTGTTGCTAGGCTCCTGCTGCCCACTCTTTCCAAAAATTGCACAGATTTTGTCTGCCTAGCCTTCCTGCAGCTCAAACTACTCCTCTAAAAAATTGTGCAATTTTGTCCTCCAACTGAGCCAGACCCCACGGATAGTCACTATGAATCTGTATTTCCAATCTCCATCACCCAATGACTTCTGTGTAATTTTCATAAGTAGTGCTCGAAGCCTCCATCCCAACTCACAAAACACAACCTTATCTCCTCTCCCGGTCACCTACATCCGAAACGATCATGCATCATGGTAGACTAGGAGGTTTATGGATTTGATGGCGTCTCGTCATAAGTGACTGCAGATACAGGTACACAAATAAACATGGAGCCATGACAAATGGGAAGAACAGAGGGACTACATGTAGAAGGACATGTTCAACGACGGACGAACAAACAATGTATGCAAAGAGATGTGCTTGCAAATGGAAGAACATGCAAGGTTGTGTTCACACACGAACGGACAGATGAGTGAACATGAAATATGTGTTCATGGACGGACATGATCGGACATTCACTTTTCATGAATTGGAAAACCTGTCAAGCATGCTAACATGCAAGAAAGGAGCAATGCGAGAATGTAACATCAATCCAACCCAATGACCATCAGAGACTCCACGCATTTTGCCATGTGGAGGTGAAGTTGTGACACAGCATGAGGACATCCATCACCCAACAACACTGCACCTTGACATGCACACCAGCAACAACACAAATATACCATCACTGACATGTTGATTCTTGTCATGATTCATGTCATCCACATCTCTACTGTGGGCGATACTATCAATCAATGTAATGTAACTTGGAAGTCCAAGAGACCCACTTGTCATATGAAGAGTCATGTAAAGTCGAAAGGTCATGGAATTCAAACAATCATGAGGGAAGTCGAATAGCCACAAGGGTCAGTTTCACCCTTGGCTATAAATACCCCCTCATTTTTACATGCAAAGGAATTTTCACCTCGACTCCTCCCACATAACCTTGAGAATATGTAATCTTTTCTTTGAGGAGTAAGTAGTGGCTCCAACGCCCCACCCACAGGGTTAGTGATGTATGGTGTAACGATGTGTCTTGGAACTTTCTCTTAATTCAGAATCCTGTTAACAAGCCAACACATTTTCACACATGTATTGTAATTGTTGTAAGACCGATCTTGAACACTTGTAATGCATGTTGCTTTAACCTGTGTTAACACTTGAAATCATTCAATTGTTGTAATACATATATGTTAATTAAAATGTGTTGTATTAGTTGTTAACATTGTCCTGCCCGTGTTGGTTACCTACCTAGACATCAAACAAACCTTTCACGTAAACTTATTATAACAATCATCGCACTTGTGCAGACTCCTCCGCTGTGTGGTGTACGTGTTATATTTCCTTGTGTGTTGTGACTACCACATCCATGTGGACTACTCTTCTGGAAGTTGTGCACATCCTGTTGTGTTATGTGTTCCTAACAGAGTCGGGGCTTCCTCCCATATGACTTGGGACTCACTCCCACCCTCTCCCTCTACAGTGAAATAACCATTGACACAAGTAACATTAGCAATCACTAGGTACGCGAACCTCACTACTCGAAGACAAAGCAGACCACTCTTCTGTGCTGACAAGCAAGAGCTGAGGAAAATATTTAAGATAATGGCAACTGGGCCATCATACCGGATGGGACTCCCACACCAAATGATGTGAGTTCTAGTTAGGACTTCATACTAGGGTGATCCCCTTAATGTTGGTAGGTCTAGCACCATCTACATTTCTGGTGCTAGAAGGAGGGCCACTAGTTATATATGGATGAATGTCCTCTCACACTCACTCATCACCCATCTGGTCAAGGTAATGACTCGCACCCCCTCTCACCTACGCATGACTCTACAGTTGGTTACTTCTCACCTCCCAAGACTGAACACGAAATTCCATATCATCACCTTCACTTCGTCTGTCCCATCACTCACCAGTTCGCGAAAGCAGTCGTACTAATTCCAGGCATACAACATCTTCCATATGCATCAAGGAAGCCAAAATCAACTCCCACATGGGTTGTTGTATCATCGGTGGAATAAGAAGTTCTTGGTACACTTGAAGCTCTGGTAGAAGCATTTGAAGATGAAAAGGAACCTCTGGTCTTCCAAAAGGGGGAACGAGACACCCTTGTGACCTTGGGATCAAAATCTGATATAGGAGGCAAAGTTGGAGATGAATCAACAGACTCAGAGTTGAAACGTCAGATTTTGAAGGAGAGGAGGAGGATGAAGAAGAAGAAGAGATGACTGACCAAAATTTGGAATGGATGACTCAGGGACCATTGGCTCTCCCAGGTGCTTTGCACAAGATGCCAAAGCGAGCAGAGAGAATGAACATCAATTTCAACCCTGATGACACAGTGAAGGCAGAATATCATTTGGAAAACTTCTACCTACAACTGCAGACCCTTGAGGTATGGTATGATGACGTAGCATATATATTGTTTCCTTGTACCTTAGACGATCACGCAACTGCATGGTATCATAGCTTTCCATCCAACTCCATACAAAACTAAGGTGCATTCAAACGCATGTTTCTTGAAAAGTTTGTTGATGACAAGACCCCATCCATCTTACTCAATAATTGGGAAGCCTGAAGATGGAGGGGAAAGAAAAGGTAAAATATTTCAATCAGAGGCTTACACGCATACTGAAAAAGTTTGCAGTGGACACCAAACCTCATGACTCCATCATTGTTGATTACTACACATGCGCACTTTCGACCAACATTACACAATTCATCAAGCGAGTTGTGAAACCAACTCTATTGGAAAACTACAAAGAGGGTATTTCTATTGAAAAGGACATGCACACGACTAGAGTCATCAAGGATGATGAACCAAAAAAGGACTCCAAAGACGCAAGAAGAAAGTACCAGATGATGGCAAGCAAAGGTAGAGACAAGGAAGCAAATGATATTGAAATCCTCACTCGCCTCGTCAAGAACTTGACAACAGAAGTTTCTAAGATTAAACTATAGAAAATGGAAACATCTGTAAGCAGCCATCTTCCCAGATAGAGACAAGGAGGCATGTCATCATGCAGCAACCGGTACCATCAAAAAACTGCGCAGAGCTCTGTTTTCCACCTCGATCAGTGCAAAAATTTTGAATTTTGTTCATTCCACGAGGAACATCACCCAGACAACTCCTATTCATACTGGAAGTGAGTTGCAAGCTCTGTAAGCAGTCATACATTTCATGTGGAAAACAATATGCAGGAGCAACCGAAGACATGGATAATGATGAAGGTGTTACACATGATGAAGCATCAAGTTCTAGGAATGTGGTGAACATGTATCGTGCTCGCAAGTAGCATTGAAGGCGAACACTAAGAGACAACCCCCAAAACAATATTATCACTACAATATTAGGAGTAAAGGGGCTCCCCTTACACTTGGGGAAGCACAAGAAAAGATTATACTACTTTTGAGGAAGTTTGATCCACCAGTCACCCCAAAGCATAAAACACAGAACAAGTCTGGGAAGATAGTGGTAGACAAGAGTACGTCCATGAGCATAAAACTGTAGCACACGCTGCTGGACAACATGAACATTAGTCTTACCCCGGACACCTTGGTGAGTCTACCACCTCTGGACTACAAAATGGTAGATGACAAGAAGAAAACTCACGCAAACATCAGTTTGTTTAAGTTAGCTAAGATCCAGAGTCATCGAGACATCCTACTGTGCACATTGGGACAGACAACAATAGACAGTGCAACCTCTACCATAAAGGGAGTCAACACACCTCCCGGATCACTTTCCACTGTGCTAAACACACTCCAGATGGAAGAAGCAAACTCAGGTTGCCCTCTATTCCTACTTTCATTTGAATTTTTTAATTGCAATGCTCACAACTTCTTGGTTGACTCTAGCATTGCAGCCAACGTCATGCCGCTCTCCATTGCTAAAAAGATCAATGCACAATGGAGCAAGACATTCGTGCAAGTCATCCAACATGATTGAAAAATTTTACTAGTCATTGATGAGCTCTGATATGTGATCATTCGACTATCTCACAATAGTCGAGTCCACCAATGCATCAACATTGTTGTTGTGTACATGCTGGAAGCATATGGTTTACTACTTAGCAGATACTGGTCCATCAAGCTAAACATATATTTCACTATAGACTATTCACACATGTGGCTTCCATACAAGGGAAAAAAGACAAATCTGGGTGTTATCTGAGAGGTATATGAGGCACAATGTAACTCACATCAATGGTGAGAATGAACCGTTGGCCTTCGCAGAACTCATGTTTGGCAATTGTCTCCTAGAAACAACGTTGGCGTGTTATCCTACACGGCCAACTCCAACCCCACTAGACACGCAGTTGGGCCTCCTTCCTTGCCCAACTGATGGTAATGAAACATGTACAGTACACTGTACCAATACTAGCAGTATCAGTAGTACAAATGCATCAAACAGTTCATGTACAGATAAGTTGTGGACCATGTATTTTGATGGATCAAAGACACAAGATGGCTAAGGATTTGGGTAAATCTTGATTGACCCATACAATAGGAAGCATCCAGTTTCAAGTCAATTGGAGTTCAAGTGCATGAACAATGTTTTTGAGTATGAAGCACTCGTGTTGGGCTTGTAGAAAGCCATCAACCTCAATGTGGTCATGCTCAAAGTGGTAGGTGATTTAGAGATAGTGATATGGTAGGTACTCAACACCATTCATTTTTTGTCACCACATCTCAAAATTTACTAGCAAGAGGTATGGCAACTAATCTCTAAATTCCAAGAATTTAACATCAATGTTGTACCACGTACATGTAATGCAGCTACCAATGCTCTGGCAAATGTAGCTTCTAGAATGTCACCGATTAGGGATAGATTTACTATTGAAATTTTGTACAAACTTTTTGTACTGGATAAAATAACTAACTTATGCATGTTTAATGATGATCAACAGATACTGCATTTCATGGCCAACACTAACGTCTTAAAAAATGCAGTGATAGATGATGACGAGCATGAGCACTCTCTGCAAGAAGAAGCTAATAACAAGAAAGGCTACCTTATCACGAAAGTTGTGGCATCATTGGAGAATATTTATGACTTGTAGGAACATATTCAAGGGTTGAGGAACATCAAAACCCACAGCTCCACCATGATGCATGAATTGATCAATTTAGGAATAGAACAAGATTTGAAGTTCGTCAATATCAGCACATGTTCCACACAGCAAGAACGGCAAGCCTTTGTCCGCTTGTTCAAATAGTACCGAGATGTGTTCACATGGACATATAATGATCTAAAAACTTATGGCATGCGGATAATCCAAAACATCATTCCAATCGAAGAAGGGGTCAAGCCGTATCAGAAGAAGTTGAAAAAAGTACATCCTTCACTTGAACCCCTCATACAAAAAGAGCTTACCAAGTTGTTGATGCGCAAATCATATACAAAGTTCGTCATTCCACGTGGGTTTCAAACCTTGTTCCTATACACAAGAAGTCCGAGGAAATCCGTTTGTGTGTTGATTTCCAGAACGTGAACTGCACTTCGAACAAAGAAAACTACCCCATGCTGTCTATGGACCACATTCTACAAATAGTATCTGGGGCACAAATGTTTTCCCTACTCGATGGTTTTTCAGGATACAATCAGTTTCTGGTAGCAGAACCTAATAGACTTAAGACTACCTTTTGTAAAAAGTGGGGTACATTCGCTTACAGATGAATGTTGTTTGGGCTTGTGAACGTAGGCACAACCTTTCAACGCACCATGGACATCGCTTTTCATGGACTCATTGGACAGAGTGTAGTGGTATACTTCAATGATATGAATATGTTCTCAAGAAGACGTGAGGAACACATATGCCATTTCAAGAAAAATTTTGAGCGATGCCAGAAATACGAGATTTCCTTGAATCCCAAACAAAACATATTCGCAGTGTCTAAGGGGAACCTTCTCAAACACATTGTTTTCAAAAGATGGATAAAGGTGGATCTAGACAGGGATCAGACTATTACACGTATCCCTCACCCAGGTAACAAGAAAGGCATGCAGTCCTTCTTGGGCAAGATAAACTTCCTCTTGAAGTTCATCTCAGATTATGCACAGATAGTCAAGACCATGCAGGACATGATCAAGAATGATGCAGTATATAGCTAGGGCACGAGGGAAAAGCATGCATTCACCCATATCAAGCATGCTATTGAAAAAATGCCTGCATTCAACAACCCATAATTCAAGAAGGATTTCCTGCTATACACTTTCGCCTACAATAATTCGCTCACTACAATATTCACTCAGAAGAACAAGATAAATGATAAACGTCCCATCTCCTTCATGAGCGCAAGCATGCGGGGACTAGAACTCAACTACCCCATCGTTGACAAGCAACCATATGCAGTTTACAAGGTGGTGAAACACTTCAGGCCCTACCTGCTGAAGAACCACTGCATAGTCTACGTCCTTCACCCAGCAGTCTGCACTTTGCTTGTACAACAAGAACTGGGTGAATGATGTGTGAACTGGATGACAGGCTTGTAAGAGTATGATCTTGAAATCAAGCCAGTTCACATGATCAAAGGACATGGGCTCTACAGACTTGCAGCTAAAGCAGTACGCACACCAGAGAGCGAAGAAGAGCTCGCCGGCTGGGAGTAGGAAGTTTAGATGTATGACATAAGGCGAGCAACACCCACTTAAGACAGAACTTCTTGGTACACAGATGTGCGCCAGTAGCTTGATCACAACACTGTACCATATCACTTTTGCATCAAAAAGAAGAGGGAATTGTGCCTCAAAGCTTTAACATATCATTCGGTGCACGGAGGGATTTACAGGAAGCCCATGAATGGAGTTTTTCTTAGGTTCCTGGAGGCACATGAGTCAGAGAAGGTGTTACAATATTTGCATGATGGACCCACTGGGGGTCACTTTGTGGGGAACACCACTGCACAAAAATTTATGTGATTCGGTTTCTACTGGCCCACGTTATTCAAGGATGCACATGCTTATGCCCACAAGTACCCGATTTGCTAGCGATGTGCTGACAAAACACGTAGGTCATCAGCCCTGCTGCACCCTGTTGTAGTGACTGGACCATTCCAACAATGGGGCCTAGATATCATTGAAGATATTTTCCCAGATTTGTCAAAATAACACCGCTACATTCTAACAACAACTGATTACTTCACGCATTGGAAAGAAGTAGTTCTTCTCAAACAAGTGAATGACCAGGAGGTCATCAGCTTCCTCCAGTAGAACATCATCTCATGCTTCGACGTCCCAGTATCACTTGTTTTTTATAATGCAACATACTTTTCATCTTTAAAGATTTATGATTTTTCATTACAAAATGGTAGTGTGTTAAAACACTCATCCAACTACTACTCACAAGGAAATGGTCTAGCAGAATACACGAATAAAAACCTCATCCGCATAATCAAAAATATTGTTTTCTCTTAGCAGCACAACTGGCATACCGCTCTGATGAATGCACTATGGGTTGAGCATGTAACACCCAAACCCTCTCTAAATACCTCACCATACTTCCTAGTCTATGGTAAAGAAGCCATCCTTCCACCTAGTATCTACTTGCTTGCGCTTCAGCTATCCCAAGAATCCCAGGGCAAGCCTTGCCATCTAGTTCAGTGTAAGATGGATACACTCCACAAGATTTAGGAAGAAAGGATGAAAGTAAAATAAAAATTTACACTCCACCATAATCGTATCAAGAGATGATTCGATAAGAAGTTTGCTGGGAAAGCTACCTTCGATGTTGGTGACTTGGTTCTGAAATGATAGAAGTCCCACGAAGACAAAGGAAAGCATTCAAAATTTCAGTCCTTGTGGATTGGTCTATACACAATCCATGAGAAGCTTGGCCACACACATACCATCTACAATCACTTGACAGGAGGATTGACAACCTTCCTGTCAATGACCAAGATCTCAAGCATTACTTCTAGTAGGCCAGGTCACGCCTCATGCCATGTACATAGTCTAGTTGATGCTTGCTTTTTTCATTTTGTTTTCCTTGCTTACTATATATTTTTTCATTTGGTTTGCTTAGCTTACTATTTTTGTTTTCGTTTGTTTGAGTTGCTTAATACCTTGTTATTTTGTTTTCTAGAAAGAAGTGTTTCCATCTACTAAGTTATGGCTTTTAAATGAGTATGTGGCTGAGGTATGAAGAGACTTGTGACATTGCATCTCTTGGCCAGTATTGTGTCTTATTCTTTGTGCCTGGTTATAATCTTCCGCCGATGAAGTCTTAACATAAAATACGAGCCATCTACAAGGGAATTTTTGGTCCAACCATGAACTTGTGTCCACACTGGCAAGCCCCGTGCATGTACTCAACCTTCTGCTTTGTGTGTTCAAGCTCATACAACTAGTAGAAATGGAGAAGGGGAAAATCCAAACAAGCAAACCTATATCAGAGGTCTTACATTCTTCTCTGAAGGAACAACTTCTTTTTCTCTCAATAAGTTGGGATCCCTCTTCCACCCCAAAAATCAATAAGTGCCTATGCATAGTCCTTTTAAAAAATACAAAGGTGAAAGAAGAGAAAGGCTTCCTGTGCAAAGAGGCTAAGCATGAAACTCCATCGGGGTAATAACAAGGCTCCCTGGCAGTGGAGCAATGTGTGTTTTCATGCATGACTCTACCGAGGTATTTTCCAGGCCTACTGGTAATGGAGCAACACCAGAGATGAAAACTTATACTCTGAAAATCTTCAACTTGCAAGATAAACTGCCCTTCACAATTTTGAAACATTATGATCAAGCTGAACTTTTGTTGTGTTTGGCTGAGTTGGAAAAAGGTGAACTATGTATGTCCATGGGGTAAGTGGGGAAGGAGAAGTAACCCGCACAACAATTCAATACTCCCCGAAAGAAAAAAGCATTCTGCTAACAATGAACCAAAAGAGAGAAGTTGGAGTTCTACTAGTGTGTTGCCAAGTGTTGTAGCGGTTGCATCACCCTCCAAAATTTTGGCCTACATCCAATTTTGGAGCCTCCTTTGAGAGTTTTACTTGAGGAATACACACTGTTGAGTTCACTCCATTATCTCATGTGAGTCTTCGCTCCCACCTTGCTTGATCATTCCATCGAAAGATTTTGCATGTTGATGTCAGTGTCATTCTTGCGACCATTTTCTGGTCATACACAAGGTCTCTGCTTCATACGTACATGTTATGTTCGCTATGTAAACATCCGTCGCACTCATACACAGAGTCATATACACTATTTTCCAAGCGTCGTCACAGTCGACAAATGATCAATCATAAGCATCACGCTTGTCGCTCACACCGTCGGTCAGTCATGTTGAGCATATGTGTTTGGATGGTTTGAGTCATTTCATTGTCAAGTCATGTAAGTGTGTGTTTGCAAGATCATGTATGCATCTTTTCACTCATTCACACACTTAGTCATTTTGCTGAAGTTCTGACGACCGGATTCCCCTCATACATACAGACCTTCACCCCAACATTGACTTGATCGACTGTCATCCATAACAAAACAGAAGCACCAAGTAATCCATATCAAGTTGTGCTACCCGTAGGCAGATCAATCAACCTTCATGTTGGTCAACCGGAGAGTTTGTCTCGATAGTCACCCTGGGACTTACTCCCCTCAAAAATTGCGCAGAGGATGTAGACCTTGCCTACTCCGCTGACTGAGAAAATTGTGCAGACTAGCTGGATAGACACCTAGTTCCCATCCTTGTCTCCCTTAGAAAATTGTGCAGTTTTTCTATCCATCCCACCAGTCAGCCGACCGACTGCTCACCTAGAAAACTATGTAGTTTTCATGAGTAAGCCCTATTCTTCCCAGCAGTCCACTCAGCTCAGAAACTATGCAGAGGTGATCAGCAAGCTAGTCTCCTAGCATCAGTGCAATTTTCCCCGCCAATAGCTCCCAGTAGCTAACTGCCAATTCCCACCAAGAATTGCATAGATTTTGCTGCCAAGCCATAACAGTTGACTACCAGTTCCCTTCAGGAATTGCGTAGTTTTTTCTACCAATGTCCCAACATTTGACTACTAGTTCCCTCCAATAATTGCACAGTTTCTGCTGCCAGGATCCTGCTATCAGCTCCTTCCGAAAATTGCACAGATTATGTCTACCCAGCATTCCCACAGCCGAACTACTCCTCTCAAAAATTGCGTAGTTTTGTCCTCTAGCTGAGCCAAACCCTATGGATAGTCAATGTCAATCCGAATTTCCCATCTCCATCACCCAGTGACTTATGTGCTGTTTTCACCAATAGTGCCTGAAGCCTCCATCCCAGCTCATAACTCACAATCTTGTCTCCTCTCTTGGTCACCTGCATCCGAAACGATCATGCATTATGGTAAACTAGAAGGTAAATGGATTTGATGTCATCTCATCATGAGCAACTATAGATACAAGTACATAAACAAACATGGAACCATGACAAATGGGATGAATAGAGGGAGTGTGTTGGCTTGTTGGGTTCTAACCTAGGTTCAAAGTTAATTAGCCAAACAAATCCCCATACTACTGGCCCTTTCGGAGACAATCCATGGAGCGTGGACTAAGGTCTCACCTGAAGTAGTATGGGAGGGTGCTAGAACCAATTTTCCACACCCTAGAGATGTTTGATGAGTTCAACTAGTCTGCAGTTTGTCCCTGCACGTAGGTTGCTTTGTGCACTTTCCCGTTCCTCATGGCCTAATATACTGCCTTCACACAGCCTTACCCAGGGGTTGTGTGTCACGCTCTACGTTATTACCCAAGACCTTGCTTATATTCCTATATTAGTTAATTATCTTTTCCTACTTGAGTGCTTTAAGTTATAGTTAACAACATAAAACCTTCATATAGGTTCGCGTAGTACATAAACAGTATACTTGTAAATTACATTCATTCATACAATACACCAGAAAAGATACACAAAATTATAGAAAAACTTCTCTTTATTGATTCTTTCCACGGCTACAAACTCGACTCGCCATGCGCACTCCGCTGCAGGGGTCCACGCACTCAGCTGTAGACTACTAGGCCTCTATGCACTCAACTGCAAAGCCTTCTCCTACTCTACAACCCACAGACACACTTTACACTTCGACTCAATCACTTAGGCTTCCTTGTTCCTTCATTATTAGTTAGTTATCTTTTAAACTTAGAGCCTCACTCTATTTATACAATCCCATGGTCTATGGACCATGGGTAGGTCTATCCAGCTGATATTACATTACAAAACTAGAGCGGACAACCCTATGACTCTATCATACTTTCGCTCCCCGTGCCCGTAATTCGTGGAGTGTTTACAACAATATTTGGTCAAAACTTGGGATTTAAGCCCCAAAACATGTCTTGGGGGAGATTCCATGCCCAACAGAGTACATGCAGAAGGACATGTTCAACAACGGATGGACAAACGATGCATGCAAAGAGATGTGCTCGCAAATGGACGAACATGCAAGGATGTGCTCGCACATGGACAGACATATGAGCGAACATGAAATACGTGTTCATGGATGGACAGACATTCAAACATGCACTTTTCGTGAATGAGCGAACCTATCAAGCATGCCAACATGCAAGCAAGGATCAACATGCAAATGCAACATCAAGCGAACCCAATGATCATCGAAGACTCCACGCAATTTTCCATGCGGAGGTGAAGCTGTGACACATTATGAGGACATCCATCACCCAACAACACTGCAGCTCGACATGCACACCACACCAGCACAAATATACCAGCAGTGTCATGTTGATTCTTGTCATGAGTCATGTTGTCCACATCTCCACTGTGGACCATCTTATCAATCAATTTAATTTAACATGGAAGTCCAATAGACCCACTTGCCATATGAAGAGTCATGTAAAGTTGAAAGGTCATGGAAGTCAAATATTCATAAGGGAAGGAAAACAGTCATGAGGGAAGTCGAACAGCCACAAGGGTCAGTTTCACCCTTGGCTATAAATACCCCCTCATTTGTACATGCAAAGGACTTTTCACCTCAGCTCCTCCCGCATAGCCTTGAGAGTCTGTAATATTTTATTTGAGGAGTAAGTAGTGGCTCCAATGCCCCACCCACAGGGTTAGTGATGTATGGTGAAATGATGTGCTTTGGAACTTTCGTTTAATTTAGAAGCATGTTAATAGGCTAGCACGTTTTCACACATGTATTATAACTGTTGTAACATTGGTCTTGAACACTTGTAATGCATGTTGCTTTAACCTGTGTTTAACACTTGAACTCATTCAATTATTGTAATACATATATATTAATGAAAATGTGTTGTATGAGATGTTAACGTTGTCCTTTCCATGTTGGTTATTTCCTTGGACATCGAACAGACCTTTCACGAAAACTTGTTATAAGCACTCGTGTGGGCTCCTCCGATGTTTGTCGTACATGTTATCTTTCCTTGTTTGTTGTGATTACCGCATCCATGTGGACTGCTCTTCTATAAGTTGTGCATGTCCTTTTGTGTTGTGTGTTCCTAATAGAGTTGGGGCTTCCTCCCATCCAACTTGGGACTCACTCCCACACTCTCCCTCTACAATGAAAGAACCATTGACACAAGTAACACTAGAAATCACCAGGCACACGAACCTCACTACTTAAAGACAAAGAAAACCACTCTCCTATGTTGAAAAGCAAGAGATGAGGTAAATCTTTAAGATAATGGAAATCGGTCCATCATACCAAATGGGACTCCCACACCAAATAATGTGAGGTCTAGTTGGGACTTCATACAGGGCGATCCCCTGAATGTTGACGAGTCCAACATCGTCAACAGAAGTTTTGGAGTGAAATAAATCCTCCTTTCAAGTAGGTTACCCCTCACTCATATTTTATATAGAGAATGATTGAGTAGCCCATCAGGTAGTCAGAACAAGCTAGCAGTACTCGAGTTAGAGGAACTTAAGAGTGTAGGGGTTTTTTCTAAGTTCTACAACTTTTGATGTATAGGCAATTTTCTAATTAATGAAAGACATATTTGGTACTTAAAATATTGTTCATTTAGTTATTTTAGCTTCCTTAGGTTAAGGCCCACCCTAGGAGCTCAAGACCCCTTATTTATTGTTATATTTATGCACTTCTTCATTTCTGCAAATTTTATTCATGAGTATTATTTTTATGCATTGTTAATTAGTTTGTTTTTAAACATTTTTTTCTTGCACAGTAATTGAGTACTATATGGTAGTTTTGGTAGTGGTTATATTTCTTACTTATCATCTCTTTTCATGCATTTATTTCACTTTGGTTATTGATCTTTAATGGTTGTTTATCATTTCTATGTGTTGTAATTTTATAGTCCCTTTTTTGTAGAGCTACAGGAGACTCTATTTTCACCCATTTGTCGAATAAATCCTTCTATTATTGACACAATAACATGGAAATACATGATTAATCAAACTTTTTCCTTCCCTTAACTCATTTATCCTTCAAAATACCCCCTTAATGCATTTTCCTATTCAATGGATTGTCTCCTGTAGAAATTTTCATTTTGCATCTAAAAATCATCTAAGCTTGAATCAAACTCATGGTTAATCTTCTTTGATGCATTACAAAATCCTTGGAACACTGGTGATGAAATTTAGAAACCAAGAGTCCAAGTAGATCCTTTAACCTAGTTTGTTATAGAAATTGTCTTTTTCTTGAAAAATTAGGGTTTGATGTTTACATGCTTTGTTTCAGTTGTGAATTTGGTTTCTATGTACAATAGACTAGATATAGTTTTATTTACTCATATCTAAGATGGTTTTATTCCTTTTCATGTAGATAACATATATTTGCCTTTTGCCTTAATTTCCTGCAATTATGAATTTTGCATATAGCATAAGACAGTTAGTGTGGTCTCTCAGTAACTAGATCTCATCTGAGTGCATTCATATAATTTCGCAAAGGAAAAAATATAAGTACATTTTCGCACATAATTCCGACTCATCTTAAGTTTTTAAGAACATCGGGTTGACAATCCAAATTGAGACCCTTGGAAGCTACACTATTCTTCCAACATACTAAGGGTCGTCACTTTTTGGCGTCATTTTTGAGGAGGTTCTAGAGTATGAAATGTCTTCTTTCCTAGTTGATTTAATCTTTCACTCATTTCACTTTTTAAAAGAAAAAAAAAAAAAATCTTCATTAGGCATTCTTCATTCTAAAAACAGAAAATTGCATTGCATTTCTCATTTAAACAATTCTTCAAAAAAAAGCATTTATTTCTTTATGCCTTGAAGAGTTAGGGATAACAAAAGAATTTTCTTATAAAAATCCCCCACTTCAACAAGTAGAAATTCTTCTTTTTATTACTGTGATCCTCCTATCCTACCCACAAGGGATATTGAGGACTTCATAGGTGAGGAAGCGAGGATCACTGAGGAGCTTGTAGAAGGAGAAAATCCTTCACAACCCACCAATAACATATCTGAAAATAGGAAACCTAATTGTTCACATTCCCAATTAAGGAAGTAGATGGAGAATCAAAAATGAAGAACGTCAATCCATCTATCCTTCCACACCTCTATGGGATAACTACTAAATATCTTGACACATTTATGTTGGATTTTGTTATAGTTTGTAGGACTTATGATTACACAACATATGAACAAAAGTTCAAACTATTCCCTTCCACTCTTAAGGATGCATCCCTTCGCTAGTTTATGAGCCTAGAGGGGGATAGAATCACTTCATGGGAGAAGATGCAACAATATTTCAATACGAAGTACCAGGATTATTATAGAGCAAGCCTACACCAAAGAAGAGAAATTCATAATTACTCAAGGAATATATGAAACTCTGAAAGATTTTGAGGAAAGACTTCAATTGAGTTACTGAAGATCACATAACTACATTGTAGATCTAGATTCCTTGAAATTATCCTTACTGCAAGGAGACAGAGAAAAATTGATAGAAACACTCAATCTTCTGGCCAATGGATACATTTATCAAATTAGCTATGATGACATCAAAATTTTATTCAAAAATCATTCTAGAGTTTCTATAAAAATAGGTAGAGCAAACAATGGTTTGGTAAGTCCCTCTTCCTCCTCTACAATTACTAAGAATGAGATAGGAGATATGTTATAGGACTTAAAAAGTGAGATCTTACACACCTTTTCTATGCACATGGATACACTATAGATCAAGACTAAACAAGAAGAATAAAAAGGGGCATTAGCTATATTTTTCCCTAAATGCGCTAAAAAAAATCCTAGGAATGAGTGTCCTTTACATGTCATAGAAATATGTTCTTTATTTCAATAAAATCACTCCACTAACAAATTTTTATCTTTGTCAGGTTTAAAAGTTATCTATCAACGAGCATAAGGGAGCATGGAGTAGCTATGATTTATTAATCAAAAGAGGCCACAAGGACTTAGGAAGTATCAACATGGTATGAAATACCCCTCTTATTTCAATACAAATTACAATACTCTTCACCTTTTTTGATTCCCACTCCATGGCTTTATCTTCCCCAAGAGACCATTCCTTATTTTCAGCTATATCCACACCAATCTCCTTAATGGGGTAATCAATCTTATAGATGGAGGCCTCAAACATCCCAACCACTTGCCTTTATGCCTCCTCATAATAAACCACAAATGGCCCAAAATAATCCTCCAAAGCAACCTCTGATTCCTACCCAACCAAACCCTAATCGTAACAACAAGAAGGCTCAACCAGTTTCTAGTGGAGAAACCACCTATCCAACTTATGTTGTAGAAATTCAAGAGATAAACCTTAGGTCTAGGAAGGTCCTTCCAGATGCTCACCCACCTTCTCCAATATAATATTTATAGGAAGAGAAGGAATATCATGCACCTAAATTCACTAAGTCTCCCTATCCTGAAAGTTTGACCACTCAAAGAGTACACACCCTAGACGAATCTCAACTTCTTAGAGAGTTGAAAAATTGGTGTGTCAATATTCCTCTTTTTTAGGCCATTGAGGATGTTCCCATATACAATAATTTATTCAAAGAGTAATGTCTTAGAATGCCATGGAGGATAAAAATATATGGCCCTACTATCAATGTCATAGGGAAACTACCTGATATTATGCTTGGAAAGGTCATCATCCCAAAGTAATTAGATCCTGGGAGCCTGGTAATAGATGTCCACATCAATGATATTATTGTTCCTAACACTCTCATTGACTTGGGAGATTTAATAAATGTCATGAACAAAGGAGACTATTCTTAAACTCATTCTCCAAGAATCCCTAAGGAAGACCACCATAGTGCTACAACTTACTAATAGATCCACAATATCACTTGAAGGTGTTATTAGGATCTTATGGTCTCCATCAATTCTTGGTAATATTCTAAAAAATTCCTCGTTCTTTTGTCCAAGACTAACTTTAATGGATACCTTGCTATATTAGGAAGACCTTGATTGGCCATTGTTAATGCCTACATTAGTTGTATGGCTAAAAATATGACTATCACTAATGGGAAATATTAAATCAACCTGTATTATATCCACTTTCTCAACCCCTCATTGAACATGCTTTTCCTATTTGGGTAGAATAAGAATAATAAGAACAACTTTATCTATCATCACCCTACCTTATTGAGGATAATCTAATTGACAAATATCTGCAAAATAGATATCCTACTACCATGAATGTTGATGGATTGAAAAATGAACAAGAAAACCTAGTTATTCTCAAGACAGTTCATGAGCAGAACTGATAATTTTTTGTTCTAAACAAAATAATGTGAAAACCATGGAAATTATCCCTTATGAAACCTTGAAAATCATCTCCTTTCTTTTAGTTGAATGAGAGAACAAATTTCTCGTTGTTTTGAGACAACATGTTGATGGAATTTTCATGGGGTTACAAGGAAATAAAGGGAGTCCATCCTTATATATGCACTCATCAAATATACAGTAAGGAAGATCTTAAACTTGTCACTAGACACAAAGGCAAATGAAACTTTCATTAAAATACATTGTTAAAGACAAATTGCAAAAAATGTTAGATTCATCTATATAATCTTAGATAGTGAATGGATGTCTCCAGTAATAATAACCCCTAACAAGAATAGAAAATGGATAATCTATGTTGATTATAGAGAACTCAACAAATACACCAAAAAGGGCCACTTTCACTTACCCTTTATTGACCAAGTCCTGGATGTTCTTGCAGGAAAAAAGTAATTCTCATTTTTGGATGGATTCAATGAGTACAATCAAATCCAGATTAGTCATGAGGATCATGATAAGACCACCTTTACATGTCCATCGGGAAAATATGATTACAAGATTCTTCTATTTAGTTTGTGCAATTTCCATGCTACCTTCCAGGGGGTTGCACTAAGTATTTTGTCTGACCTTGTGCATGATTCAGTGGAAATCTACATGGATGATTTTACACCCTACAGGGATGAATTCCAAGAGGCACTCTCCAATGAATGTGAAATTTTGCATAGGTGCAAAGAGATTAACCTTTCCCTAAACCATGAAAGTGCTTGTTTTTTATGAACGAATATAGTTTTTACGGAACTTTCTCTCTAAAAAGTAATCCAGGTAGATCCTAAAAAATTTGCCATCATCAGAAAGGTTCTAGTTCCTCAAAAATAGAGAGTTGTTGGAAGTTTTCTAGGTCTTGTTTGATATTATCAAATATTCATCATATATTTTAGCAAAATTGTTTCTCATTTATTTTCTTTACTAACAAAAATTTTAGAGTTATGTTGGACAAATTTATGTCATAAGGCATTTGAGGAAATTAAAGAAAAACTAACAGTTGCACCTATCCTTAGAGGTACAAATTGGACTTTACCCTTCCACATCCATACAAATGCATCAGATAAAGTAGTTGGGACAACACTGGGACAACATGAAGGTAAATTTCCCTATGTCATTTATTTTTTTAGTGTAATACCCTCCTCCCACATTAACCCAAGCAACCGGCCAGCTATGGTAAACATGCGATGACAGGCCACTATGACAGGACTCAACCTCCTAGGTAACCTTAAGCAAATTAAGTCGAAAAAACAAGACCCTAAAAACCTCCCTCAGGTGCTTCAGGACCCCAAGGAGCTAATCCACCACTCCAGGTGCCCAACCCCTGAGTTAACCTATCATTTCAATGAATTAAACCTACGGTCGCTCCCATGAAAAGGAATTCTTGTGACTGGAACCCTATAGTCACTACCACAATTCCTATAAGGGAGAGACCGTATTATTTTTCAGCTAGTTTTGTGCCAGAGACTGTGAGATTTAAGCCACTTTTTGAGGGCTAGTTTCCAAATGAATGCCTAGAACTTTATGAGACCTTCCAATACAATAGATGACACCAAGGAAAAGCCTCTAGCACAAAACTTGATCAAGGGCTTGACCTAACCAATCCTAACCATGACATACATTTTGTCAAGAACTTAGTAAATATGCAACCTACAAGTGTAAATAATAGATTTAAGCATAGGGGTCTCATACTTATTTGAGAATCACTATGATCCATTGTTCCCTCATGTCATTTGTTGCATTATCATCTATTAAGACATAGATAGATTATCCATTCATTTACAAGTAAAAACATCTTGAGAGCCATACATAGTTGTTATCATAAAACATACATATAACCAGCATAATAGGGATAGAAATATCATAAGCATATCAACCATAAAATCCACATATACATAAGTATATTTACACATGAAAATCAAGGGAATGAATTTATCATTAATGAATGTAATAAACCAACCGAAGATGGGACTACCACATTCCACCCAAGCATAGATTGGCTGAGCCAAGTCTCTCTTTAGCCAATCATCCTCATTTCATATTCCAAGCATGAATATGGGACTCAAAGAACACACCAAAAACACCAAGTAAGCATGGATGCCATCAGAGTTCTCAACCTACACCATGAGGAATTTGAGTTCCTCCTAGTCTCTCAGGCTTTACTGTAATCGACAGTCTGATCCAGGGATCACTAGGCCCTAAACAAAGACATGCTCTCCAAGCTTTATCGTACATCTTATCCTGGGACTACAAGGCCCAATGGAGAGAAATCCACCTCTAGGCTTTACTGTATATCCCACCATTCACCGGTAAGGATTCCTAGGCCCACTAAGACACTTAATTCTAGTTTTACGACAACCCACATTTTGGCTCAGGGGTTACTAGGCCAGTGGCTTTATCGTGATCCACAGTCTTGTTCAGGGACCACTACGCCATGTGTTTTTCATTTCATAGATCCACCCAACTCAGGTTTGAATCCATCTGGTCATCCCACATCAACCGAAGTATGAGAACCCATCTCATCAAGGCTATCCAGAAATGGCAAGACTAGGATGAAGAACACTTTCACATTTGGTGAAATCCCTTCCATGATAGAAAAGAACCACATGCAATACCATGCATGCCAAATCTAGCAAGGAAAATACACATTCAAATCGATTCCTGCAATGAATCCTATTGTAGCTGCTTGATCCTACCTTTCCCTGCTTGATCTTTACTTCCTCTTGCCTTCTTTTCCCTGCCTTGCTCCAATGCCAAAGTGATCCAAAAAAATCTGTGTCCAAGGGTGAGAGAGTGATCTAGATTTAAACAGGAATACAAAAAATTATAGATATAACCATAAATACAAAGATTTAGTAGAAATAACACTTCATTTCATTAATATCAAATACTAAAATATGCTTACAAACAGAATGGAAATAAGACTAGCTCGAGCAATGGTAGTTTATCTCTAAGAAGAGATGTGGTGGCTACATGCCTTTGAACTATGTTACAATGAAGCTCAAGGGCCTTTCTATTATTGAACAATAAGAGCAAACCCTAAACAACCAAAACCCTAACCCGAGGAGATGTAACGCCAAGAGTTTATGGGCTCAGTTGGGGTGAGTTGGACAACCAACTTCCCAGGGTCATGACTTGGTCATATTATCTCTATTTGACATGCATGATAACCCATTGTAAATATCTCTCCGAGGACTACGACAGAAAAGATAGAAGTTTAGGACCCAAAAAATTTCTAAAAATAGTAAACTGTGCTACAATTAATGCAACTGAGAAAATGAAAGAAACAATGGTGGGGGTCAAAGTGGAATTGGTAGGAGGCCACCAATATCCACCTGGATCATTCCTTCCCCCTTAGGAATCAATGGTCCCAATTCCATTGAGTTCCTCCATGATATGAGGAAACTTCTGCTGAACTTGGTCCCTGGTGAGCCACTTGCCCTGGTGAAGTAGTTGGCTTGCTTTAACAACTCGATAGAGTTGGATCTTCTGTTTGCGAGTATTATTCATATGCATGTCCATGATCTGATCAGTTGTGGCTTGCTCCATGCAATCTGGATTTAACTCTATAGGTGTGAGTTGTTCTGCAATGTATGATGTGTCCAACAATGGTGGGAAATATAGTCGAAGGCGGTCCACATTGAACATTGGGTGCAAGCCAAGGAATAGGGGAATGTTGAGCTCAAATAAATTGTCACCCATAACCTTGTTAATGGTGTAAGGACCATATCGGAGTGGTCTGAGTTTATGATAGGGTCCAGTAAGGCATTCCTTCTGAAAATGCAATGACACTTTGTCAGCCACCGGAAACTTGTGTGGCACCCGATGTTGATCATGTCACTTCTCGTACTTGGCATTTGATTTCTCCAAAATGTCAAGGACCTACTGGCAGATATGTTGGATGTGCTCAACGAACTTGTTTGCCTTATTGTCTTCTGACTGGAAATGAGCTAAATCTTCCTAAGTAGCTACAAATGGTATGGCCACATCAATGGGACATAGTGGCTGGAATCCCAAGCCCACCTGAAAAGGGTTGTGGCCAGTCAAGTTGTGGAGAGCCCGATTATAGCTGTGGCTGACATAGGGAAGGCTCTCATCCCATGTGCGTGGATTCTTTTAGTTGTACATGCACGGAATGTGTATGATCATCTCATTGATGACCTCTGTCTAGTCATCAGTTTGGGGATGGAATGTTGTGGACTTAGTAAGCTTCGTGTCCAGCATTGACCAGAGATTGGACCAAAATGTATTGAGGAACCTACTATCCTGATCTGAGATGATAGAATATGGGATCCCAAAGTGTACCCACACTCGTTCAAAGAAGATTTTAGCAGTGGCTTCTACTGTGACATTCTTCCTGCAGGACACCAGAATGGCCATCTTCAAGAATTTGTCGACAACCACAAAAACACAGTCGTTTCCATGTTTAGTAGAAGGAAGGCTCAACATGTAATCCATGGAGATGGATTCCCAAGGTCGACTAGGGGTAGGCAGCAGAGTATATAGGACATTCCTCTTGATGGTCGGTTTGGCAATGGCGCAGGAAGTGCAGGATGTGATGTAGTTCCCAACATCATGTCGAATATTCGGCTAGTAGAAATACTTCTGTAGTACTGCCATTGTTTTCTCAACCTCGAAATGCCTAGTGACCCGACTGTAGTGTGCTTCCCAAATCATCTTGGCTCGCCACTTGAAGGAACACAAAGGTGTCCCAAGTTGCACAGCAGGGCATCTTGGAGGTGAAAATATGGAACTTGCTGACCCTCCAAGAGCCTCTGGTATGTGTGGCAAAAATATGGGTCGCTTTTGTAGAGAAGTGGGCAATCAGAAATCTCGTGCCCACGATAGTTGAGCATGATGGTTAACGCCATGATCGGTGGTCGACTAAGGAAGTCTGCAATATTATTGGTGCTACCCTTCTTATACTTGATATCTTTGTCATAAGTGGGATACTTCTAAACTGTGTCTGAAAGTGTCTCACTATGATATGACACTGGATGCCCCTATTGAGTAAGGACTACCCCAATAGCATAGTTAGACGCATCTGTCTTGATCTCAAATGGTTGTTACAAGTCTGGTATAGTGAGCACTAGTGCAGAGCAGAGACGATGTTTCAACTCTACGAATGCCTTCTGTTGAGATTTAAACCAAAAGAATTTTTCTTTCTCTCCTCCCTTGGTGACTTGAATTAAGGACCAAGTGATATGAGAGAATCCCAACATGAACCTATGATAGAAATTGGCAAGACCCAGAAAGCTACAGAGCTCTGTCGGAGTGGTTGGGGCTGGCCAATCCTGAATGACATGGATCTTGGCTGGATCCACATGCACCCCTCATTCATCAATAATGTATCCCAGATACTAAACCTAGGTCATGCCAAAAGTACATTTCTCCAAATTGGCACACAACTTGTGTTGTCACAGTGTTTGGAGAACCTGTCGGATGTGGTGGAGGTGCTCTTCCAAACTCTTGCGGAAGATCATGACGTCATCCAAGTATACCACTACAAATGAGTTGGTGAATGACCACAAGATGTCATCTATCAGCCTCATGAAGGTTTCAGGAGCATTCTTCAACCCAAAAGGCATAACCAACCATTCGAAAAGGCCCTCCTTGGCTTTGAAGGCAATCTTTCACACATCAGAGGATTCAATTGGTACCTGGTGATAGCCGGACTTCAAGTTGATCTTGCTGAAATATTTTCCCCCCTTCAGTTGGTCCAGAAGGTCATCAATCTGTGGGATTGGGTACCTATTCGGGACAATGATCTTGTTCAGCGCCCGCTAGTCAATACAGAATCTCCAAGTTCCATCCTTCTTCTGTACCAACACAATCAGGCTCTTACAGGGTGATGAACTCGGATGGATGTGACCTTTCTACAGTAGCTCTTGAATCTACCTCTTGATTTCTTCATTCTCCAAAATGGAGTGCCAATATATTGGTCCATTGGGTAGCAGCGCACCTAGGGTCAGATCGATGGAGTGCTTGACCTGACAGTGCAGAGGCACCCCTGTGGGGGAAGTGAAGATGTCCTCATACTCCTCCATGACCTTTTCCATCTTTTGTTGCCAAGCAGAGGGGCCCTATTTGGAAGTCGTGGCCACCATCTTCTTCTTTCCCTAAGGGCATATCATCAAGAAAACAAATTTCCCGATTTTGGAAATGAGCTTACTGCATTGTTTGACAGTAGCCAAGGAGATGGCAGTAGGCGGTGCTACCTCTGGTATCTTGTACAACTTATTTCCTAAAGTAACAATAACATCACGAGGCCTTGACTCATACACAACATTTCGTTTCCATAAGTATGGTAGGCCTAATAATAAATCACAAACATCAAGGGGAGCACATCACATAATACCTCATCCATGAAGGGCTTGATGTTATATGGAAGGCAACACTGCTAGCTCACGTGAAGATCCCGTCCTTGGTGAAGCCACCCGATGGTGTATGGTTGTGGATGTGATGTGGTCAGTAAGCCCAGCTACTTCATGACCTCTACCAAAATTAGGTTCTTTTGGCTCCTGCTGTCAATAATGAACTGTAGCGGGGAACCCTTTACCCACATCTGGGAATGGAAGAGGCGCTCCTCCTCCTCTGGATCTTTGAGTTCCTCCTTTTGGATCTTCATGGTGGCAATGGTGGCGTTGGGCTTCGCATCGATAATCTTCTTCCCTTTGTCATTCCCTTGTCAGGTTCTGACTCAAATTTGTAACATGCATCTGATTCTAAAGCCTTTTGCTCGGCCACCAATCACTGCTTGGCCCAACACTCACTTGTGTTGTGAGTGGAGCTCTTATGGAACTCACACCACTTTCTCATGTTCTTCTTTAGCTTCACGACATTGTTCTTTGCTTGCGGCTTTGGTGGGTTGTCCTGGGCCAGCCCACCTTAGCTTTGTCCTTTGTTTTGTGTTTTGGAGGCACCTTTCCCTTGCTTCAGATTTGCAAATCCAAAGTCTCTCTTATTCTTTTTAAAATTTTGCTCAAGCTTGACCACAACAAGTAGCTATCCAGGAATTCCATCTCATTCTGGATGTACCTGTGTAGCTAGCTGAGGTACTTGAGAACCAAATGCTTCTCAAAATCCTTGATACCCAACTTCGTGCGAAGGGTATGAAAAACATTGTTAAACTCTGGCACATATTGGTCCTTCCCTATCGCAGCATTGTCCACTTTATCTATTTATCCTCATAGCTCCTAACAGGGTAGTACTGCTCCTTGATGGCATCCACGAAAGAGTTCTAAGTGGGTGCGGCTGAAAACAGTGATTTTTTACTTTCATCCTTCTGCTCACAGTAGGTTTCCCACCAGTCCTTGACATGGGGGGCTACTTTGAGAAGTGAAAATGTGATCTTTTCCCAGCTCTAAAAATCATGAACAAAAAATATCCTTCTAGCAGATTTAACCATTTATCTATAGCTTTTGCATCTATCTGACCCTCAAATATCGGAATGTCAAAGTTAACTTGTACCTTAAAGGGTGTCGCGCTTCCAGAGTAGCTGTCAGGAGTAGATGTGTCACCCTTGGGTAGCCGCTAAAGGATCTGGGCAAAGTTGTCCATCATCATGTTCCTTTGTCGCTCGAGGGCTTCCTTGAGCAAGATTTTGATAGGATCTCCTGCCTTCTCATCTTTCTTTTCATCTGCCATGGGAGGCCTTCGGGATTTGCAAGGCTGGTCTTGCAAAGGTTCGACCAGTTCAAGCCCTAACTCCTTATATCCCGACCTTGTTGGGGACATGCAAAGAAAAAATAGAGAAAGAGTAGACCGCTCTGATACCACTAATCCGGATTTAAACAGGAATGCAAAAAAATTACAGATATAACCATAAATACAAAGATGCAGTAGAAATAAAACATCGTTTCATTAATATCAAATACTAAAATATTCTTACAAACATAATCGAAATAAGACTAGCTCAGGTGATGGTAGCTTATCTCTAAGAAGAGATGTCGTGGCTACATGCCTCTAAAATGCATTACAATGAGGCTCAAGGGCCTTTTTATTATTGAACAATAAGAGAAAACCCTAAACAACTAAAACTCTAACCCGAGGAGATGTAACACCAAGATTTTATGGGCCCTGTTGGGGTCAGTTGGGAAGCCAACTTCCCAGAGTCACGACTTGGTCATATTATCTCCATTTGACGCACATGATAACCCGTTGGAAAGATCTATTTGAGGAATATGATGGTAAAAAATAATTTAGACAGAAAATTTTTGGCAGTGCCAAAAAAACATCGTTTAGGGCCTCAAAATGGCTCTGAGAGTTTAGGACCCAAAAAACTACTAGAAATAGTAAATTGTGCTACAATTAAGGAAACTGAAAAACTGAAAGAAATAATGGTGGGGATCCAAGTGGAATTGGTGGGTGGCCACCAATATCCACCTAGATCAGAGAGAGAGAAAATAATGAGAGAGCTCCAAAACTCAACTGACATAAGGTTACACTGACCAAGCCTCCCCATTGATCCTCAGAAGCCTTTTTATCAATGAGGCCTCTATTTTCTTCAATTTCCATTATTTTCCTTCATTTTCCTCCTCACATGCAACATCTGACCTTTCACCTTCATTTTCACCCAATTTCCATTATTTTCATAAATAAATGTGCCAAATATGCCATTTTTCCTTCCAACGCCTTAGCCATTTCCTTTTCCAATTTCCTTAGCCATAAACAACCAAATGAACGCCCCCTAGAATGTCTTACCCAACATTCAACATGGAATACGTGTCCCTTGGGGGACATCATCCTCGGTGTTCAATGACACCTATAAGCAATAAGACTGCTAAAAACAAAACATACTACCCATGGAGCTTTATAACACAACCCATCGCAGTATTTATAATGAATGACCTACTCAAAAGAAAAACATCATGAAAACATGACCAAATAACAACCATACTAAATAATGGAGCTTTATAACACAACTCATTATGTTATTTGCAATAACCACATACACATATGCTCATTTTCTAAACCAGAAAATAAAGGATACGATGCCTGCATCTGCAACAAGGGAATTCAGAGGCTCACACCTCCATCCTCAAAGTAATACTAGGATTCACCTCCTTCCTAGGAAGTCTAGAATCCACTATAAATTCAAATATGCATCTAATGTCCAACGCTACAATCTAGTGCCAATTGTCCTCTCAGTGAATAGTTACTGCCTCATTGTTCTAGGGCGCAATCCCAAAGTGCATATGGTTCCATATGGAAATGTTAATGACCAAACAAAATCCAACCATGACCTTCCCTTCTCTGCTACATAGTCCCTAGGGCAATCTAGTCATCCCCTTATGTGTAGTCACTCACCTTTAAGTTTCACTGGCAACCCCATCTCAGGTAGTCCATCCCTTGGCAAGGCTTCCTCACATCAGAATATACAAAAACCAAGGCATATACCTGCCTCGAAACCATCATACTAGTAATAGCATGATCATGGAAATCAATGGACACTATTGGGTACTAGTGTCCCACAATGGCCCTGCTCCTCAAGTGATCTACCAACATATTGTTGCATGTTCCAATTTATTTCATTGTTTCTTCTAATTATTGCAGTCAATTTAAACCACTCAATCAAGCATGTTCATGAATTCTTGTTCCAAGCACATAATTTCCATTAGATTAAAAATAAATTAAATAACTTCAAATCATAGCTCATCGGTCGCCCGTTAATAAGGCACACTTGCAATCATGTTCGCTTCCTGCCACAACAAGTCAAACTAACTATTTGATCAAAACATCATACATAAACATATCACATCTAGTTAGCTCAAAACACAACCATCATAGATCAACATCATAAATCACATGTAACCATCATAACCCAAAATCATAGATCACATATAATCATCATATACCATAATCATAAATCACATGCATGATAAAATTAAAATAAAATGTTGATACTTATCCTTTCATAAATCCTTAGCTTCTACCATTGTCTTTATTATGTACACACTCTGGATCAGTTTCCACACCCGACAAACACCTAGTGCCTTCTCCTCAACCATGTGCACATACACAGTGTGCATCACACACATACAATCACACACTGCATACAACACCATGAAATACACGCACCTACACCTGACATACAACACATACACCTACACCCGGTGTACAATACAACACAAATATGTATATAGAGTGCAACACAATGAATGGATATGTCACAATACCATGACTACACAATTAAAATACATAGTACCGCATACCCACAACACCATATGAAATATTCACACAACACTATTTGTACCATCCTATATATAACATTGCATAAACAACATGTACGCACATTATATATACACAACACCACATGTGCACACATCATAGATGAAACATGTAAAACATATACAACATATGCACAACAATAGTACCACACATCCAAAACCACATTGTCCTTACCAAGAAACATTTCTTCCAGTGTCTTATCCATGCTTATCCTAGCATGTCGTAAACCACATTGCTTCCACTTTGCTGATGTATCCCTCGGTATAACCTGCCTGCCCATAACATAATCATAGGCACAATAAAAGAATATAATATAACTTCATATTCATATGATACTAACCTCATATATTTGTCATGACTACTCTTCCCACTTGATTCCTCATAGCCAGGAACTTCTTCATGCCATTCACCTGCAGAAGCAATCATTCTGCCACAAGAATGATTCTTGATGATTTATCAGATAGTGACATAGATACATGGATACATACATACATATACATAATCATTAGCATAAACAATCATGATCCTCTCAAGCAACGATATGCATACATACATATATATACACATAAATATTAACATTAATAATCATGATCCATTACCACCCTTTCAAACATGACATACATGCACACCTACATGTATAGATATATAAACATCAACATAATCATGATCATAACATAATTACGAGATAACATAAGGTCTAGGTTAAGATAACTTCCTTATTTTTGCACAACATGTACAACATTTAGAACAATCGTTCCCAACATAACCAAGGCACCTGACACCTTAGATCCATTTAATTTACCCTTCCTGTTTACCTTTCTAATGACTCTCCTATCATTATCCATTTACCACAATGGACCCAATCAATCCAACCGACTGTCATAGTCTTACCTTTTGTTGCACTTACTCATGCACGGAGCTTCATCTAAGTCTTACATTACCTGTTGGGTACCACACATCTCTCCCCAAGCTCCATTAAATTTCCTCCTTCCCCAAACTAATTCTCAAGGCACTCAAAATAACAAAGGAAAGATCGAGAAGAAAACATGAAGAAAGCCATGGAAAACCAACAACAATACGACACCAAAAACAAAGTGGCATAGCTATGCACTAGACACAATCAAAATCGACATTCAAGTGCAACAATTACAAAAGACCAAAAGTACAATACTAACAACATACACCATTACGCAATCCCAATGGTTCCCAAGGAAAGATCAACCTAAGCCTTCTTCAGAATTTCATGGTTGTTTCCTTGCCATGAAATCTCTTGCATCGTATTGCAATAAACACATAATTGTCAGTGCATAAATAAACATAATGACATACTAGTTACCTTACCTTTTTGTGACACACATGTTTCTTGCAACTGAACACATCCCTGCCATCTCTCAAGGGACTCCAACTCCCTTGATAGATCCACATACAACTAGAGACTGACTAATATACCTGTCAAGTACATGTTCATTACTATAGCACATATCCACATAATGTCATACAAAATCAAGGTTAAGAAGACTTCATGTATGTGAGGCACTCATTCATTTGGAATTAGGGTTTCCAAACATAGCCAAAGGAATTATTGACCAATTCCTTTCTTTTACCCTTTTTACCTTGTTGCAATTGAGGATTACTATGTACTGTCACATCACCCAACTGTTAGTTATATCAATATATCAACTATTACCTTCTCATACTAATACCAAGCATGTTTCCTACAAATGTTTACCGGTGTCAATCACACATTCCAAATATCAAGACAATCACATCTATTTTGAAATCAACCTTTACAAGCAATAATGTCATATTCCATTCCATAGTCAACTCATAGTCATTAGACATAATGCTACAATTGTCACCTATTATACTCAAGTACATATCAACTGTCTCAAAACATATGTGTTAGTACAATCATCTCAAAACAAGATCATTGGAACACATACTTGTATTATTCAACTCATCAAACATTCAACCAACTTGCAAACATACCATGTTAAATAAATCAACTAGATGACATGATAGAAACCAAACACTTAACATCCAATAGACGACATAGTCAAGAATGAAGCACCAAGTAGACTACATAATCAAACTCATACCTTAGTGTACCTCAGGGGAGGCTATCTTGTCTGCACAATCAATCTAGTTAGCAAGATATAACTTTACAACATGTCAACTCAAACATAAATAAGATCACAATATCCATAAAACTAACTAAATAACATGTTCACATCATAAACTCATAAGAATTTATCATTCATGAATAACAACCACATGTGCAAAGTCATTAAAAATATTTTGGCTTATACCTAAATATCATAGCCATAACCATCTATATAGTCCAATCCAATTTAACATGATACATATAACATCAAGATATTAATGTCATAACCCTAATCGTCAAGTTAACCAACATATAACAATAATCAGTTAACATATAACATTCTCATCAATAACATATGACCTAATCATCAAGCTAATTATCATATAACAACAACAAGTTAACCTATAACATACTCGTCAACAACATATAACATGATCATCAAGTTATCTAACATAAAACAAAAATAACAATGCATACAACCATAGGTTACTATCATTCATGACACATGTGCATGTGACTATACTAATCAACTATCATCTATCAAGTTTGTAACCATAACATCAAAAACATGTACATAAACCTAATGCATATGACAATCTTTAACTTACATACCTGCATGCCAAACATACAATACCTATATGATGTTCTTCTCTTGCTTCGAGGTCCAATGCTACAACTTCACTTTAATGATCCACATCTCTTGTTCTATCTCAGCCAACATATTATCATCATAATAACCAATAGCACCGTGATGACCTAAATTTGCATACAATGACTTCACAAGGCATTTTATTCATGCATAACTATAACATGGACTATACATGCATAACAACTACATATAGACATATAACACATGAGTGAAAAACCATATACACACCATTCATCAATGCATGACCATATCAACTACACAAACCATGATCTCATGCATGACAACAACAACCACCTCACATGCATTTGATAACATGTGAACGATGGCGTGCATAACAATGCATAATCAACCATACACACATGAAGACATACTCCATGAAAACACCTTCAACCTTCACATGGCGACATCGCTACAACCATGATCAACACCATGCAAATGCAACAAGCACATGGACTACATGCATACGTTGTTGGGAATAATATTGAGAGGGGGGGGTGAATCACTATTATCAAATTCTTTTCAATATGCCTTCCTTAATTTAATCTTCAGATATTGATCATTAACTTGTATGTCAGTACCATATAATAATGAGCATGAAACAAGAAAAACAGATAGTCACACCAAAGAACACCAGATATAAGGTGGAAACCCAATGTGGGTGAAAACCACCTGCTGCAATATGTCTCTATCTTCTTTAAATTAGAAACTTCTTTTACAATGATTTTGTACTGGTGCAGTCCTTTACCAGTACGCAGGCTGCAACCTACAGAGAGCTACAACTCTCTCTCGGTTTCCAGCCTCTCTTGGAAGGGAGCTACAACCCCCTTAGTTCTTTTACTTCTTTAGGGACCACATTTCATTAATTTTCAAACTGGATCCATGAAAATCAAATAGTCATCAAGTATATGCAAATCACCCAATCTCCTTATACAATCAACCAGTGAATCACCCAACACTTCAGAATGCTGTAAACAGAAAAGCAATACCAGAAATCTAAACCTAGAATTCTGCTGCAATAGATAAAATATAGTCAACAAAAGTTTCAAGATAAGTCCGCTACTTCACCAAGAGGGGCCTGCGAATATCCACAGCTCTTCTGAATAAAAACTGCGCAGATCCGCACTGGTGGTTCTTCTGCTCTGCGTACTTCTTCTCAGGTCCGCACTCTCACTATTTGACAGATAGCATACCTCTGCACTGTGCCTTTCCACGCACTACGTACCTCGCACTTCTCCTTTTTCTGTGCTACGTGCCCCAGCACTGCGCCTTTTGCTATGCTGCGTACCCCACACTGCGCCTTTTATTACGCTGCGTACCCCCACATTGCACCTTCAGATCGCCTGCGGACTTCTAGTTAGGTCCAAATTAACAGTCCTCTAATGTGCCACAATCAGTCAGATCCACAGATCTGTCCTTGCGCCCGAGAGATCACGACTTATCAATAGATTCGCCTTAAGTTTTCTCCTTGATTTAGATCTAGCTTTTAAAGCCAATCACCCAAAATTTCAGATCTTAAGATATTCAAATTTCACAAGTATCTGGCCAAGAGATCTCCTTTCCTTTTTATAGGCAAGCCTTTCACAATACCATGGTCCAAAACCATAATAACACAATACCATGAACCCAATACCTTGGATCAATATTTGTAGATTCAATACCACGGACCAAAACCATAGGATCAAAAATTGTCGGACTAATACCATGAACCATTCATGAAGATTCCCACGTGCATGCACTTTTATGCATTGGAGAGAGTGAAACTGGGGTCCGCACCTTCTGAACATATCACTTGCGTGCATGCACGCACTCTTTGGTCGGCGTACCTGCGGATCCGCAGCTTCTTCTAGGATTACCTGCGGGTACCTTAATTTCCATGATTTTTGAGTGACTGAACTGAGATCTGCCACAAGAGTGAGTTGCCATCAAGTACAACACCTGTACCATAGAGACAAACTAGAATCATAATGCCAACAATCTCCCCCTTTGGACTTGATGGAAACCTTAAGATCCTCAATGTCATTCTCCCCTTTTGACATCAAGGGCAAATGGTTATGCTCCCCCTGAGAACATGCTTAAGTCTTTGTTCTGCTGATAATGCTCTCCCTGACCAGATCCATAAACCACCATAAATTTCTTCATGAAGAACCATAATCCACCATGACCATGAAAGAAATAGAGACATATTGCAGCCCTGTTTAGATCAGCATCCACGTTCTCCTTCTGTGCTACCATAATGCCAACAATGCATTATATGTGCTCCCCCTGAACCTTTGCCATCGATCTACAACCAATCCATAAACCAGCAAATGTATGCGTATACCACATATAAACCTCACGTACAACCAACAAATGCGATTCAACAACAAGATGATGCATAACTACCCCCAGCTTTTGCCTGAGGTATTCAAAGGTCTCCCTGGGGAATGGTTTGGTGAGAATATCAGCAACTTGTTCCTTAGAAGGAACATACTCCAATTTGACCTTTTGTTCAAGCACTTGTTCCCTGAGAAAGTGATACTTGATTTTTATGTGCTTGGTCTTTGAATGCATGACCGAGTTCTTTGAAATGCTGATTACACTTGTATTATCACATAGGATGGAGATAGGTGGTGTACAAGTGATTTGAAAGTCCTGCAAGGTCTGCATCATCCAAAGGAGTTGAGTGCAGCAAGATGCGCCAGCCACATATTCCGCTTCAACTGTAGATAAAGCAATCGAACTCTGTTTCTTGCTGAACCAAGATACTAGTCTGGAACCCATAAAGAATGCACCACCACTTGTGCTCTTCCTGTCATCCACGCTTCCGGCCCAATTTGCATCTATATAAGCATGAAGCGTGAGATTTGTATCTCTAGGATACCATAAGCCATAGTTTTGAGTTCCTTGAAGGTACTTAAAGATTCTCTTTACTGCCTGAAGATGAGTTTCCTTTGGATTTGCCTGAAATCTTCCAACTATTCCCACTGCATGCATGATGCCTAGTCGAGTACCTGTCAAATAAAGTAGACTTCCAATCATAGACCTGTAGGTTGGTTGATGCACTGCTACTGATTCATCATTTGCACTGAGGCTGCATCCTGTGACCATGGGGGTACATACTGGTTTTGCATCTTCCAAGCCATATTTCTTCAAAATCTGCTTGAGATACTTGGTTTGAGATAAGAAGATCCCTCCTTCCTTTTGTTGGATTTGCCAACCAAGGAAATATGTCAGTTCTCCCAGCAAGGACATTTCAAATTCTTTCTGCATGACCAAGGCAAAGCTTTGACTCATATCTTTTTCATTGCTACCAAAAATAGTGTCATCTACATACACAACAAGTATTAGCAATTTATCATTTTCAAATTTTATATAAAGATTGCTATCTGCTGATCCTTTTGAAAAACATTGTTGATGAAGATATTTGTCCAAACGATAGTACCAAGCCCTTGGAGCTTGTTTGAGTCCATAGAGAGCCTTTTTCAATCTGCACACAAGATTTCGATCATTTCCAAGATTGAACCCATCTCGTTGTTCAATGTATACTTCTTCTTCCAAGTCTCCATTCAGAAAGGCTAATTTTACGTCCATTTGAAATACTTTGAAGTTTTGAAAACTTGAGAGAGCAAGGAACATTCGGATGGCTTCAAGTCTTGCAACAGGAGCAAAAGTTTCTTCAAAGTCTATTCCTTCTTGTTGAGCATACCCTTTACAAACATGTCTGGCCTTGCTTCTAATAACATCCCCATTTTCATTCAACTTGTTTTTTAAGATCCATTTTGTCCCTATGACATTCTTATCTTTTGGTCTAGGAACCAACTCCCAAGTGTTGTTCTTTTCAATTTGCTCAAGTTCTTCATCCATTGCCTTGATCCAGAATTCATCTTTGCATGCCTCTTTTACATTTTGTGGCTCAGTGGAGGAGAGAAATGCCAAATAGCTTGAGGCTTCTGCAATTGTTCTTCTAGTTTGTACACATGCTTCTTTCTGCCCCAAAATTAGAGATTCTGGATGATTCTTCTGAACGTACCTAGATGGAGTCCTTTATTCTATCCTTATCTGTTCCTCTGGCGCCTCTTGAGGTTCTTCTTCATCATCTGTCTGATTTGGAGCGTAATCTTCATCCTCTTCAATATCTTCATGATTTACTTGCCTAGGAACGTATCCCTTTTCATCAACCGCTAATCAATGTTGTCGACAATTCTTCCAAGTCTTTTATTATAACACTTATATGCTTTGCTGTAGGGAGAATAACCAAGGAGAATGCCTTCATCTGCTCTGGGTTCAAGTTTGCCAAGTTTTTCATCAGTATTCTTAATATAGCATTTGATCCCAAAAATTTTGAAATGCTTTACTGAAGGAGTCTCACCATACCAGAGCTCATGCGGAGTTTGAGTGTTGTTCACTCGTACATTTGTTTTGTTGAGAATTACAACCGCAGCATATGCAGCTTCACCCCAGAAGGTTGCGGGAGTTCCAGACTCATCAAGCATAGCACAAGCCATTTTTTGGACTGTTCTGTTCATCCTTTCCACCACTCCATTTTGCTAAGGAGTCCTAGCTGTAGAGAATTCCCTTCTTATTCCATGTTCTTCACAGAAATCAAAAAATTCATTTGAGGTAAACTCCCCACCTTTGTCGGACCTGAGGCACTTGATTTTGTAATTTGAATCATCTTCAACCAAGGCTTTGAAGGATTGGAATTTTTCGAATGCTTCGTCCTTGTGCTTTATAAGTCCTAACCAAACCATCCTAGAGAAGTCGTCAATGAATAATATAAAGTATTCTTCTCCTCGAGGTGACCTTGTCCTAAATGGACTAGATACATCTGTATGGACTAGCTCAAGAGGCCTGCTAGTAGATCCTTCCTTCTCAGGGAAGTTAGTTCTGGTTTGCATCCCAAACTGACATGATTTGCATATGGTGTTGTCTGGAATTTTGATGTCTGGAAGACCATGAACTGCCTGGTATTTGCATGCTTTCCTTATTTCTGAAAAGCTTAGATGCCCCAACCTCCGGTGCCACAACCAATGTTCATCATTTTTTCTCAAACAACATTGTTGTTCTCCTTCTTTAGTTATGTATAGATTATTTGAAGTTCTTCTGCCTTTGAGTACTGTTCTTCCTGTATCAAGATCACGAACACTACACCCATCTGATCGAAATATTACCTCGGTTCCACTATCGCACATCTGACTGACACTCAATAGATTATGCTTCAAGCCATCAACAAACATATAAAACGTTTCCAGCTTTGACCTTTTCTTTCAACTGAGCAATGCCTTTTCCTTTTATGGCTGCAGGGGTATCATTTCCAAAAGAAACTTTCTTTCGCTTTTCTAAAGCAGTATATGATTCAAGTTTTTCTTTATCACCTGTCATATGCTTCGAACATCCGCTGTCGATGTACCATTGATTTTCCTGTCCTTCTGCATATAAAGTTATCCCACATCTTTCTGGTTGCGGTTCCTTCATTCTCCATGTTTTGGAACTTGAGGTTTGTTCCTTCTGAGTTGTCT